>JAUZST010030717.1:0-29237 GCA_034779995.1 Parotocinclus haroldoi | reverse complement strand
CACACACACACACACACACACACACACACACACACACACACACACACACACACACACACACACACACACACAGCCTACAACATCTACTTCAACAAAGGAATAATCTCCAGGTGTAGACGCCGCATGCAGGGGGTTAAGCAGTGATTACCAGGCTTCCTCCTAACTCACTTCAAACAATATTGAAGAGCTTCAGGCTGGAACCATTCATTTATTTCTCAGAAAAGGAACAGCTTAGAGCCTGACTGGGGAAAACAAGAATGCAATATTTGGAAGGAATTCTAAGGAAAATTGATGGGCAGTGCAAAATGCATTTCCCCAACGTAAGAGAATGGGTTCAGAAACGTGGGAAAGGGTTATTTAAAATGTACAAGGCATTACATCGCTCAGGAAAACAGCAGTGAAACAAAGTATGTAGGGCGTCAGTACAACCGGAGAAGCAACCGGGCTGTGCAAATCAGATAGATAGCAAATCTATAAATATCTCAAATCTAAAATCCTCTTTCACTGCTATGCTGATGGTATGCAGTTGGATCAGCTGACAGATTGGTCTCAAGTCTGGAAGTTGTAAGCTATCTGCTTGAAGAGCAAGCCAAAACTGAAGTCATGTCTGGCTAAACCCTGAGGTGAAAAATCCTGCTGTTCTTGAGTCAGATCTTTCATTCGATAAGTTTTTAAAATTAAAAAAAAAAAAAAAAAAACATGTTCCAATCATAGCTCTTTTAAATCATCTGATCAACTCTATGTCTGCTCAAGAGGTTTGGATGAAGCCCAAGGTGTGACCGTTTCTTTTCCGTAGCTGTATGGAGATTTTGAGACAGCTGGATCCCTCGGCGGTCTGAACTGGTTTCCAGCAGCACCGCAGCACCTTGCAAAGTCATTAGGCTTAATTGTACACTATTAAACCTTGATTATTTTGCTCGTTTCCTTAATCCCATTACAGACTCAAAACCATGGCAATTCCAGAGTAGCCTTTACTGGTAATGTCCCAGTTTATGTCGTTCGTGCGTGCTGGTTTCACAAACCCAGTCACTGGGATTCACCCATACACAAGCAAACAGATTTGAATTTATAGGACAATCGCAAAGCATTACACATTACAGTGCTAGTCGGCGTTACGTAATTACATCCCGAAATGTGACCTTTCACACACGTGCCATGATATGCTCTGTGAAATGGCTCGTTATGTTACATACATACATAATATCAACACTTCTCATTACATTTTTCCATGATTTTCTTTCTTTTTCTTTACTGTAAAGCTGTACATCGATTTGCTCAGCCCCTCCTTATATATACACGTTACATACACACTGATCAGACCCTCCTAATGGTCATTTAAAGTATGTAGAGACTACGTTTACATTTACATTACATTCCAGCATTTAGCAGACGCGCTTATCCAGAGCGACTTATGGTGGGTTAAGGGTCTTGCACAAGGACCCAATTGTGGCATCTTGACCCAACTGTGGCATCTTGGCATTGGTGGGATTTGAACCCTGGACCTACTGGTCCAGAGTCCAGTACCTTAACCGCTAGGCTACCACAGTCCACAGAGTAAAGAAACAAGGAGGTGGTCATGAGGTTACGTCTGATCGGTGTACATGCACTCAATGTACATAAACATAATATAATAATAATAATAATAATCTAATAATCTAGTTGCCATTTCTTTAGTTTTTGTTTTCAGGTCATATTGGTGCATTATCGTTACCATCTGGACTGGATGACGGGTACAGTGGGTGGAAGATCGCACCACCAGAGTGTTTTATTTTATTCGGGGTGCTGATGTGAAAGGGGGTGGATATGATGAGGTGATCTGTGTCTTCCCGAAACTGAGAGGGGAACACTCACTCAAGCACGTCTCGGTTGAACTGCTTCTGCCTGTTGCCCAGGAACTCTCCGATCATCTGCCGGCTCAGGCCTTTCCTCTGTAGCAGGAAGTGCGCCACGCCCACCGGGGTGTCTGGAACGAAGCCGCGCTCGATTAAATACTGGATGCCTTTTTCTGGCTTTCTGTGAACAACAAAAGAGAGGAGGAGACGCGTGAGGTATGCGCGAAGCGTCCCCCCTGGCCGATCTTGATTACAAGGCGCTCGGCAGAGAGCAACTCAAATACACAACGGCCCAAATGAAAGGCTCGCCGCTTTAAACAAAGCTTTTCGAGTGAGACGTCCAAGGCAAACGCGCGCGACAGATACAAAGCAGCGATCCAGACGATCCAAAACGCAACCGTGATGTCAATACTTGAAAAACCGAGAGGCCTTGTTTACCCGGCGTTCGCCTTTGATCTCTCCATCAGGCGCCGTCTCTGCTCGGGCTGCGCGCTTGGCCTGATCGGACGCTAAGTGCGCTCGCTTGCTCGATCTCGCACTTCGTACGGCTTCGACTGGTGTTAATTAAACACCGGCAGTCCCAGCGCACATATGCGAAATGACACGGCTGCTGAATCAACTAAAGCCTCGTAAAGGTTGTAATTGGTTCCCATAAATACAGATGGCACTGTGGCTTCAAGTTTATAGCGAGAGTTTAAAAACATCAACACGGCATCAATCACCGCTGTCTGCTCTTTCACGGGCATCAACACGCTCTGATTGCTGCGAATGAAATGCGCAGCGAAACGTAACGCCCACCCCCTCCAATCCCCCCCCCTCCCTCCGTCAATCCCCCCCCCCCCGCCCCGGGACACGGAAGCAAAGGGCCGCTTTAGA
This sequence comes from Parotocinclus haroldoi, assembly GCA_034779995.1. Classification (NCBI taxonomy): domain Eukaryota; kingdom Metazoa; phylum Chordata; class Actinopteri; order Siluriformes; family Loricariidae; genus Parotocinclus; species Parotocinclus haroldoi. The sequence goes on along the minus strand of JAUZST010030717.1, from coordinate 26,529 downwards.
TCACGAGCGCCTACTTGTTGAAGAGGTTGAGACCGATGCGGTAGTGGCGCTTCCGGATGATGTCGTTGCTGAAGGCGGGCGAGTCCCAGCTGTTGCGCGTCTCCTTGTGGTACGTCTGCTTGCTGAGGGTGTGCTCGCGCAGGCTGTCGCGCGACGACGACTCCGAGCTGCAGTTGATCGTGTCGTTGGAGTTGGACGTGCTGTTGACGCTGTCGTTGTCGCCGTCCGAAAAGTCCGACTCCGACTTGCTCTGGCGGTTGGACGTGCCGTTGATTACCAGGTGGCTCTCGAGATGGCGCGCCCGATGCCTGGGCATCTCGTCGTCCCTTCGAGGGATGGGGGGATGGGAGGGGTGGTGCTTGGGGCTGCCCTGCTGGCTAGGCCCCCCCCGTTCGTAGGCGTTCTGCCGTTTGAGGGAGCTGCGCTCGGACCGGTCGCTCAGCTCCACCGAACTGTCGCTAGGGGGTTCGATGGTGAGCAGAGGGAGGTGGTCCATTCTTAGCCGCTGCTCCTGGCACTCCAGCGACGGCGTGCTGCGGCAGCTAGTGTCCGTGTCGCCTTTGTTTTCCTTGTGAACCCAAAAGTCCTGCGAGGAGTTTAGCGCACGCAGTTGCAGCTCCGGATCCATGGACGACCTCTCCACGACGGACTGCGAGAGCGGCAGAGGGGGCGAGAGCTCCTCCTCGTCGATGTAAAGCGTCACGTCACTGTACGATGCCCTCATCTCGTCCAGCTTGTGTCGGTCTCCGCTGTGCGATGGTTTGATCTGGTACGTGATTTCCTGATCGAGCTCCGTGTGCCCACGTTGCCCCTCGTCCTGCCCCTCGTCGCCATGCAGGCTGCGGCAGTTCAGCGCATCGTCGATCGACTCAGCCAGCGACTTCACTTGCCTAGAGAAGGCATCTTCTAACTCGGTGATGGCATCCGTGAAGTCGCTCTGAGCTGCCGATGACTTCACGCTGACCGGCACCATGTCGCCCCGCTCAGACTGGCCGAGCTTCGAACCGTCGTCACTCAAGGAGAGCTGCTTGCCCTCGAAGTAGGAGCTGTGGACTTTCTCAGGTCCTTCGAAGGAAAATTGCATCCTCATATTGGATAGGACAATGCGCCTGGACATGCGGTTCTCCGACATAGAACTCCTGAGGCGTTCAAAGTTCTTGTTCATCTGATACTGGCGGAAGGCTGTCTGGATGGTGCGGGCAGCGTGACGGGTTATGAAACGCCCCCCATACTTGCGCTCCAGCATCTCCACCTGTCAAAACACACCACACAGCGCCAGGCGCGGGATTTAATGTCAAACACGGCCGTCTGCTACCGACCCTCCTTCTGCAGAACGTCCCAACATAAGTGATTCCTTCATTTATCAGCATGTTAGAGCCAGGAAAATATGAAACTCATGCCACTGTAATCTAGGACTAGCCGTTAGACCCACAATTCCCACGCCGGTCATGCTTTGAATGCATTCTAGATCCCTAGGCTTCACCACAGGCATGAAAAAGGACATTTCTTCGCTCCCCATAACATCACACACCTGCAGTACGCTTCATGTCAGACGCACCATTCTGAATGAACCCACACAGCAGGTGCCGTGTTACAGGCAGCAGCCGTAAAAATGCGTTTTCCGCTTTCCCGGTCTGCTCTGCAAGGCAGTACACTCAAAACACCCGGAGTGTGTTGGAAATGCTCAAAAGCTTGTCTTTCTATCATCGCGGGGACTTTCCACACTACATATGACGTACAAATAACACTGTAATGCATTTCACGTATACGCCTAATACCTAATCCGTGGTGGGAGACCGCGGTAGCCTAGCGGCTAAGGTACTGGACTCTGGACCAGAAGTCCTTGAGCAAGACCCGTAACCTACAATTGCTTGGATTGTAAGACTGTATAAGTTGTAAGTCACTCTGGATAAGGGTGTCTGCTAAATGCTGGAAATGTAATCCTAACCCAAATGAACCACATTAAATGGCTCGTTTGGATTTAAAAAAAAAAAGTTGCCGTTTTTTGGGGGTAAAAAAAAAAATCACAAATCCCCCTGCCCTCGCTATTCCAGGCCCTAGGACAGACATTACAAAAGCCACATTAAGCATCAAACCGGGACCAACCAAGAATGCAATTGTTCATGCTCTGCCTTGATCACCACCAGTAATGTGAATCACTGCTAAACTTGACGCCAAATCCTTAAAAAATCCATAAAACGACAGTGCACTTCGATCCTTTGCTCTTTTCTAGTCAACTGATCAAGGTGCTTTCTGGTCCATCACCCTGTCGTATTTCTATCTTTTATAGCTGGAACTATAAAGAGGAACATTTTGACTCCTAACCATTTTGCCTTTACCACCCGACTATTCTGGAATAATCAAACTGGATTATCTTCCGTCTTGGATTATTAACCCTTTTTGCCTTCCATCGTTTAAACACAACAACCAGTAGCGTACCATTACATCAACTGTGATGTTTAAAAAAAGAGCCATTACGTAAAAAAAAATATTACAACGTAATTATTAGGTCCTAAAATCTTAGCTCCGAAGACTTCGGAAGCCATTGGGGGATTCTTCACTGATGTAATGATGGGTCCCTTATCTGTCAGAGCAACAAAAATGGCAATTCGATCCCAAAACAACCCAACAGAGACGCGTTGCTCTTCATTTGTTCATAGACATACACGCTTATTTGTTTCATCTCCCAGTGGCAAACCTAAAACGCTATTAGCACAGGATTTGGTGGACTATTCCTATCAGCCTGTCACCTGCGGTTCCACCGAAACAGTACTGACTTCCTGACTGACAGCGTGAGATGATTAGTACCTGTTTGTCCTGGAGATCGGTGGAGAGTTCATAGCTCTCTGAGAGCGACCGCGAGCGTTTGATGGCCTCCTCCTCGGCCTGTTTGCGCAGGATGGATTGGGAGTGTTGGAGCTTGGGGCGGCGCGGGCGCTGTCGGACCTCGTGGGCGTAGAGGGACGGCACCTCAAAGTGCTCGGTGCCGATGATGGAGCTGCGAGTCACTGGCCCCCGTGAGTACCCGCCGTCTAGGGCCACTCCTGCCTCACAGCCTGCGCCCTCGCCCTCCACACTGAAGAGAGAGAAAGGATTTCTTTGAGCGAATAACACGCATCCCAAAGCACAACATCGGTGGGTTTTTTTTTTTTTTTTTTTGGAAAATCTAAAAATGACTACAGTTCACGCGAACAGTGTTTTTCTGTTCCTCGCTCCACACAATCACTCACACACTACGCTTACACACACTGAGAGCACTTAGACTGCACTGAGACAGCACTTAACACGATGCTGCTCACACAGTAGGTAGGAACACGCGCAGGTCCTGTCTGTCAGAGAAACAGCACGAGCCAGCCTGGAGTGGTAAAAAGCTTTCTGTTGCCCGAGGACGCTAACAGAAGCAGCACTGTATTTAGGAAAACCGAGTGCCTGTCTCACGTAAACACACCCGAACCCAGCCACACAACATTTGCATGTCCTCCACACCTTCTTCGCGGCTGAGATCGGGGGAAACGGGTCAGAACACACACGTGTCCCTTTATTTGTCCCAAAGAAAAGGGTGCTAAAACTGTGCGCTGGCCATTCATGCTGTTAGACCATCCTAAAGAAACTGCCGAGTAATCAGTGTTTTAAATGTGATGAACAGCTGCTTTCTTTCATAGGCATGTGGCATGGGCCAGGACCTTACAACACAACCACTGTGCACTTAGAGCCCAGCTCAATTTGTAAAGGGATTCAAGGTGACACCAGGTCATAATAATAATAAATCACACTTCTATAGCGCCTTTCACAGGGCCCAAGGTCCCTTTACAGGACAGTTTACGTATAACAGACATTACACGCTATCACTGTTTGGCTTGAGTTATGTTATTTATGTAACACCACCTATTAAATGGTGTATATACGACGACGAATATCACAACCTGACAGTGCAATGTTCTGCTTGGGAAACGTTGGTGCTGAATTTCATCCGAACGTTACTCTGATTTTGTCGACCTAAACATTGTTGCAGGCCATGCTCCCCCCTAAATATCATGCCACCCTGGCCTGTGCTGGACAAACAAGTGCAGTTCACGGTGGAACCGCTGCTGATCTGAAGCTACCGTGCCTCTTACATTTACCTTCAGCACTGCATTCTGTGCGTTCAATTCCCTGCCAGGAGATTATGTGCAGATTAACGGAGCTTTTAATGAAATGAATTAGGCAGCAGAACAGTGTGGAGCACTGGCCTGATGAGAATCAATAAATACAATCGGGTAAGGAAGCAGGCACCTCTCTCAACCCCTTCCGTCATCCTTTGGGTTTTGCAAAAAAAAAAAAGAATCAATCACAAACTCCTGGGAACAGGCCATTAAAAAGATGGCCGTGTCAGGGTGACAGTTTATAACCATGTTTACGATCATAATGGGGTCACGTCACGACAGCGCTTCAGTATCTCTTAGTATCCAAGCTTTGTACGTCATCTCTCCTCTATTTGTCTAAATTTCCAGTGCCTTATCTAAGGTCAATTCGTTTGAAAGATCTCATTCACCCACTCTAACCGGCAGCACAGGGCACAAGGTGGGACCACCCCTGGACAGTTAGCCAGTCCACCTCTCACACACAAAGGATCGTTCGCACTGGGTCACTCTAGAGACACCGACCGACCTAAGACGTCTTTAAAACATGGGACGAAATCGGGAGAACGTGGAGAGAATCCATGCTGGGAATCCATGGGGAGAACAGGCAAAGGACGCCTTGAACCCAGGTCCCTAATTGTGCGAAGCCATAGAAACCTGTTCTGGTAAATCTTGTTGTTCTTTCTCGTAATATATCATAATCCAGACCCCCCCACCCCCCCTAAAACCGTAAGCTTTTCCAACCCAACGCGTTGCTAAACTTCGAACCATGCCGTGTTGCTGTTTTTGCCCAACCTTGGGCAGATCAAGGTTTCCAGGACTGACTCGGTTAAAGAGAAGAGCATCAGAGTGCACTTTTCCATGCTGACCTCACCATTTTGGATTCAGGGGAAAAACACTGGCGGCATTATTTGCCTCCATGGAGCGGATGAGGAAAATAACATTGGGCGTGCCTGTGAAGGATGAAGGCCATAACGCAATGCTTTAAAGAACATGCCCTTTGTTAGGTGTTACCATCATCCTGGGCATCGTGTGAGAACAGCTGTGGCACACAGGGAATACATATTACAATATTTTGGAATACACAGTTGACAGCTGATTCTCTGGACCTGCAGGTGAAATGCTATCGGAGACATACGAGCGAACCGAGACTTTCATTTGGTCTTGGCACCTCATCATCTCTCCAAGGACAGCACTTCCATTTGAAGCGAGAGCCACTCTGTGTTCAACAGTCACCCCGCCCACTAAAGCATGATGAACGACATTGAGAAATCCGTGAAAATGACTCTGACGACAGCATGTTTCTCCCCGTGAGACGCCTGAATGATGGAAAACGGCGTGGAGGATAAACAATAAGGAAAAAGGCCTGCAGGACAAAGCGCACTGTTTTCCAGCTCATGTTTCTAGCCTGCTACGATCTGATTTGTGATTATGCTCTGGCATAAAACAATGACTGAAGTTACTCACCGAGTTGAATGATGGATCCTTGTCTATTGCTTGGCCATCTTTTATGAAGCCTAAAAATAAATAAACCTTAGCTTCTGGCAACCCAACCCAGTTGTTTATTCAATTCTGCGCTGTGAGAATGAACGCGGCAGAACCGGGGTGAAGCAAACCCTATAGCAATCAAAGCCTACATTATAACCAAGCCCAACAAACGTCATCATTACAGTCTGCAAAATAAACACGATACGACATTTTGCTCTTGGTCTCAGGTCAAATTGCTGATAAATCTTTGCACGTTAAAAGCAAACCGTGAACAGCTGACAACAAATCAGAACCAGGAATGCGAGGGTCGGACTATTATTATTATTATTTTTTTTTTGGAAAATTTAAAGTAAATCGCCCGTACGCGTGTTCAAAAGTTCAAAAAAGGAACAAGGTAACGGGCCACGTCAGTTGGGAAACATCAGGGCAGTGCAAAGCGCATATCCTGGATCTCCTGAGACCTTTTTTCACGCAAGGCTATATTTTGCTCTTTGAGTGAAGCCTTTTTTTTCTAATTAACCAGGACTGTCCAGAGAGCTGAGCTGCGGAAAGCCCTGTCAAAGTAATGTTGACACGGAGTGTGTATATCGGCCTAAGTGATCCTATCCCGTTGTGTGTATCGCCCGCTTTGCTCTATCAAACCGGATGACAGTCTGTTAGCCAGCTGGGATTTGGAGGACCTTAGAAATCCTTTTGAAAATTAAATGGTTCTGCTTTCACAGAATTACAAATTCATTTTTTTTCATAGCCAATTAATCCAGTTCATGGCTTTAGAGACATCAGCTGACCCAACCCATGTCTTTAGAATTTGGGCGGGAAGCAGAGTACAATCAATCAATCAATCAATCAATCAAAATTGATTTCTACAGCGCTTTTTACAATGGAGCATTGTCTCAAAGCAGCTTTACAACAGTATATTATCTAAAAAAAAGGCCAATCCCAGTCTGAGCAAGCCTATGGCGACAGTGGCAAGGAAAAACTCCCTTATTTAGGAGGAAGAAACCTTGAGAGGACCAAGACTCAGAAAAGGGACCCGTCCTCCATGGGCGGCATGGATGTTAACTATAATAATTATATAATTGTACTTAATTAAAATGTAAAATAAGTCAAAGCTACATTCCAACCTTCGTTAGCTTCGTTAGCTTATATGCGTTTAACACCCTGTTCCCATATGGAAAAAGTGGTTCGTAGGTTGATACCCATCCAAAAAGGCTCACTCCTGAACAAGCTGCTCAAGTTGGCAGACGCTGCTGTTGCTCACTTGCCACTGTAGGCTATATAATGTCTTTTTTTTAAAAACACATGCACATTTCCTCTATTTTCTGGTTCTGTTTTAATAAAGATGCTGAACTAATTACGTATGCTCCTCATATCCTTGCTAAAACGGTGTATCTAATTTAACTTGACTACTGCGAGACAAAGCAATTCTACGGTTCAGTGTTCAGAGTGTTTTCTTTATTTCCATTTTTAACTAAAATAAAATCTGTGGGTACCTTCCGGGAAGAAGTTCTGCTAAGATGTGAAACGGACACTTTCATTAATCGACTCCGGAGCTCAGCGCAGGTGTGCTTTGGACCACGACAGCAAAGTCTCCAGATAAGAAGCTGTCGGACTAATGCTAATGTCGCTTCTACACATCGCTGCTTGATACTGACAGGGACTGCAAAGTTTAAAGTGGTCCAAAGACGCGAGCAACCAGATGGCCCTCGTTACTAACAAAGCATGGCTGACTCATTCCGAGTATTTAATTAGATGGAAAACAAACAAACCATTATTATTCAATGGTGACAAATCAGGGGGTGGGGGTTGGATAGAATTGCGAGAAAAAAAAAAAGGAAAACCAGAGTCATCGCGGTCTCTCATACATTTAGGTCAAGACTTCAATCCCAGATTCTATCTGATCATAAACCCTTATATATACATATAACCTAAATTGAAGATAAACGCTCCAATATCTGTGAGTACCAAAAGTACGCGATCTCTCTTTCTGGCTTCTTTATCCTTTCAGAACTTGTGCGAAAAAATCAGAAACTTCAAACACCACTGTAAATATGCATGCAACAGGAAGAGGGAGCCAGAAATGCCACCCTGTCTACCAGAGAGAAAAGCCAGTGACATCATTCGGCTTCAGCCCTGCAATCTTTACAGTATGGTCAACATGCCGAAAAGCCCGTGTTGGAACAAATTTGAGCTCAAACTAAATATAAGAACGGATCTGATGGCGAGAAATATTTATTTGCTATTCTCTTCATCGACGGGAGTTCACTCGTCAAGTTCTAGGCAGCTCGAGTGTGAAGGCGTGACGGGAGGAAGCGCGGCGCACTGACAAGCGCGGCATGCTGGGTGATTTCAGCCGTACCGGCGGCCACTGAAAACTCTGAACGCTCACAGTGTTCAAACAGAGCCTCGCTTTGAGCTGCAGGGTGTCGGCTTTTTGTTCCACCCAAGCACGAACAGCTGGGCAGAAAGAAGAGCTGATGAAATGTATCTGCAACGCACTAGAAACACGAGACAAACACTGTACAATGTTCGACTGAACTGCTTACTAGAAGAAACTAAACTCACAACTAAATCCCAACTACGGGCACCCCGAAACGATCTGTCAAATAAAGAGAAGCATTTCAACATTTCTACATGTCCCTTTTGAGAAAGTCTTAAATGAAAGAACCACTTGTCCGAGAGGTAAACGAAGAAACAAACAAAATGGTTAGAGGAGCGATCATTCGATTGCTTCAAAAGCGCCACGCGGCAACCTGAAACTGTAGTAAAACCGTCTGGGGAAGGTGTAGGACGGTTAGAGAGGGAAAAATCTCTCCGATGATAATAGCTTTAGATTTGCAGCTCTACAATTAGGAGCCACCTCCACGCCAAATAACTGGATGTACCAGGAGGAGGCATTTTCTTTCACTTGGGAGTTTGCAAGATTCTACCGAAACGTCGGCCGTAACGGAGGTCTGTGAATAAGATGACGAGGATAATTAGACAGGAAAGAACCTTAGTCTGAATTACAATCATGGAACTGTGTCTGAGAACCTTGTTAGTATACACAGCATTACGGACTCCATGAAAAGGCAGGAGATCTTACACGAAAGCCTGGCTGTCTCAGCCTTGGATAGAAGGAAGTGGCAAAAGTCTGTGAACACCCAAGTAAATATAAGTATATATAAGTATATATAAATATATCCACAAATCTCCCCTAGTTACTTCTCCACTAAGTTGTACAGTCTTCTCAGGAGCCTCTCCACTAGCTTTTGAGACATTTCTTTGAGTTCAGGCCCTGACGTGGGATTTTAATATGGCTATCAAGCATAACTAACACGTCTACTGAAGCATAAAGTATGAAACACACACTTGCTACAGACATAACATGGACTAAAACAAAGCAAGCGGAGAGAAAAAAAAAAGCAGCAGCCAGCCCTCCAGTTTTAAACTAATCAGTGTGCTGGGGTTCTGAGCTGATTAGCTACTGTACTGCACTGGAGATTAAAAGGAAAATGATCAGCTTGAAGTTCTGCTCATGTCTGCCTCACGTTTTAGAAACACATTCATATTCTAACTTTCCACACAGTTCGCCGATTAATCCAGCCCGAAGCGCTTAACGTAAGGCACCGGTGCATAGATAATCACGCTGCGTGGTGTGCCGTGTATTTTCGGAGTCGCTCTGATTGGCCTTTCTATAACAGATTTACGCTGACAATGTCCAGATTCGAATCTTAACTAAAACCGACGCCTCAGTGGCCTGTCCTAAAATGTTCTGCTACAAATGCATGTTGTACACAAGCAATAACATCACAGTGTTCTCTTCTGTCTAGGTTTTCCAAAAATATGAATGAAAAAAAAAATACATCGCGGATTTTCGCTGTTTCGCGGGCTTGTGCAGAACTTTTACATAAAAAAAAAAATAAAAAAATCACATTTATAAAAATATATTACAAATATTAATGCTAACAATATAGAAATGGTATAAATCATTTACAGGATTTACAGTAAGTAGCGTATTTATTTAACGGATGAATACTAACCAAAAACGAGAAGTAAGACCAGAGCTACTCGGCGACGTGACGGGTTTTTATCTGCGCTGTTGTGTTCGCTGTTTGTGAAAGTTTCATTACAGACTGAATTCATTCGAACCCTACGATAAAACCTGAACGTTCTGCAAGTTCTACGGGTAAAATAGTGTCTAAACACTTCAATAAATAAAGCGTCTCTACTTCGCCCATTTTCGTTTATCGCGGGTGGTCCTGGAACGTAACACCCCCCCCCGCCATAAACCAGGGAATGCTGAACACGTATATGGACTAAAGTATTGAGACACAAACCCATTCTTCCTAATCGTCCCATGTCAAGCACAGTTGTAGTTCCTTCCAGAAACGCAGATCTAGCTGTAGCTGGTCATGTTGTTCCTCTTTTGATTACTCCCTTGGGGCCGGAGCAGACAATCCTGTTCTGTTTAATCGAGCTTTTCCACCGGATGCCCTTACTGATACTTCGCTCCCATTTCTCTGGGCTCTGGAAATGGCACTAGGACCACCCTGTGCACCCGTAGTGGCCGGCTTTTTGTCCGTTGCATTTCTAGCTACAGAGCTCATTACCATTTTTGGTTAATCGTGGCAGGTGAAGAATATGAGGCAGTTTCCCCAAAAGGGAAATCCACGCGAAAAAAAAAAAAAAAAAAAAAAGGACGCACCACTTCCCAGCTCTGATTTTGGTCCCTGGGAATACTTACAGGTTGGAATGTATATTTTATAAATAAAGCCCCTGGAGAGATTCGCTCTCGGAAGCACTCTCAGATTGTCAAATCGAATCAAGTCTTTTAGGAGAAGGCTAAATAGCTGCACACAGTACTCAAAGCAAGGAGGTCAAGCAAGGAAGAGAAGTGGTTTCGCTCAAAACGGTTCACAATAATAATGAATATATGTTTCAATTATAGATGCCCCCTAATTTTTGTGAGAAGTCTACTTGTTTTTTTTTACTTGGAAAGTCAGGATTGCGCTCATATTAAGATGAATTCATCAGCCAGCTTCAGAACCCTTTCTTACCAAGGGATCCAAAAATGAAGGAGAATATCATACAGCATAAGCACAATACAAACCTCAATGGGATCTCCCTGGTCCCCCCCCCCCCCGCCCCGTACAGGGTACCTACACCAAATATGACAAAGTGACAACATCTGAGTCTGTGGGTTTGCAATAATTACAGTGCACATAATGAGAAGGAGTTTGGCCTAAGATTAAAGGGTAAGCTGATCCATAAAAGATGAAATGGACATTGGGACCGGGTAAACACTCATTTGAATACGTAAACACAGACCCGAAGATGTTTAGTCCAGCGGCAAAAGCTGAAGTACTCCAGGTAAAGGGATTATCCACAATGTAGCTCGATTAACTTTCCTACCTCTGCTAATTCTTTGTCTTGCCCGTTCGCTATGCTGTTTTGCCACATACATTGACTCGTACGTCCAGGCTAAAGGCTTACCAGCTGTTCTGCTCCAGCTCCAGCAGAGACTGACTCCTGTCAGACGTACACTGCAGACACCACATGTTGCGCTCCGATCCGTCCCGTCACCCTTGCTTTTGCCCATCGTCGCCCATCTCCCTGGCAGGCAAATCCTCGTCATAGGGTAAAGAGCCGCACTTCAACTCGTTCAACTCCTGTGGACTCCACGCTCGCCCAAATCCCCTTTTTCCTCCTCGTGCTCGACGGATAGAGAGGTGGGGGTAGAGCGGAGCGTGCGCCAACGACTGTGGCTGAAAGAGGAGGCAGTTCCTCCGTCCAGAAATCTAATTAAAAGGCGGAGATGGCGGGAATATAAACGAGTCTGGCTCAGAGAGGAGGGCCTAGCCTGTCCCGCTATAGCCTTGACTGAGGCAGAGGGGAGAGAACGCAGGCGGCAGTTCGTCATCTGCAGCCTGGTGAAGGCAGAGCCCGAAGAGCTGCCTAGAAGAGTTTAGAAACCCCTTTGGACCAGAAGAGGAAGTGGAGCTAATAATAGCCAGATTGCAGGATGGATTCAGGCTGTTGGAGGACTTAAGTAGTGGAGGAAGCCCTTCTCCCTCCTTCTCTATCTCTCCATCTCTATCTTTCTGGGAGGTTTCAGCTGCTGTTCCTATGGGCCAGGCTAAGTCTCTGCGGTAACTTGATCCCTGTGTGTGCGTATATATATATATATATATATATGCGTGTGTGTGTGTGTATAAGACAGACGTGCTCCAGACGGCAGGGGCCTGGTGGAGACGTACAGCAAAAACACGGCCGTCACCACTCTCTCTCTCATCAACGTTTACATGAAACAGTCCTCCTAAAAGGGCCTTATGGTCCCTTTAAGAGTAGCCCTCCAATAAAGCTGCCATTACTCAGGCTTGGGGATTTGAAGTTAAGAAGGGATTCATAAATAATCTGCAACGCCCTAACCTACAAAAAGTTCTGGATGTTTCTGTTTTCAGAGGCAGGGCTCAGCAGGCTTGTAATGCGAAAGGTTAAAAACACACCCAGCCGTATTTATAACCGAGGGCCCTGAATAACGGCTCTATAATCAGCCGCCGTTCTTCCCTCCTCCCGGTTCCCTTAAACAAGGCGGGTTTACACATTTCCCCTTGGTGACATCATTGCCTAAACAATGGGCGTTGCTGGAGGAGGGTCCAGATGGTATCACACGCAGCTTAGTGAGGAATGTGCAGCTCGTCGCTGCAACAGCACTGATCCGTAATCGGAAAGCATACACACCGTTCCTCTCGACACGACTTCAGGGACCGGACGGGGATCAAAGCGGAAAGGCGCATAATGGGGGCCGGGTATGCTGCCTCTTCCAGCATGATGCGAGCACCATCGTCCAGAGGTGATGGTGATGGAAGACTGGTGTGGCTGTCGTTCTAGAAATTCCTCAGAGCTGCTCCCAAGAGTAAAGCCTCTCATTTCCGCGACTGCCCAAAGCCAAAGGGGAAAAACACCCAACTTTTGGAAAAATGAGAATCAACACGGCCAAGCAGGACTTTGTGGATTTGGCACGGGCTGTAGATATTCATGCATTCCAGACCTGCACGGAGCTACAGCTGTACGAGCTGAGGGACGCTGGGCGAACGCTTTCATCAGACACCACTTCATCTTTTCATGCTCTCATCCGAGTTTAGGTCTGTGCCGCCCGTGAGCAGCGCAATAAATCAAGTGAATCGGACAAGTCAAAGACATCACATGACTAATCCCTTACTGGAAGATGATTACACTTATTCCCGAGTCCACACGTTCAAAAGCCGGGGTGTTCGGTCTTTGCGATCCCAGTACATCAAAAGGCAGTTTCAAAAAGGCAGCGCCTTCCCGTCTGCTTCGCCTACTGTGCAAAAAGGAAAAGAGAACTGCAACTGAGACTGTCAACGAGGGGGGTCACGCCGACCCGTAGATTTTCCTGCTCCCCGCCTGAAGACCTCATATCTTATAACGCCAAAAGGCTTGTCCTTCAAATTGAATTTCTTATGGATCTGCTCGATCAATTTACACGACTCAATTCAAGGCAGAGCTGCTCTCAATCAGCCCAGAGTGCCAGTTCACCTTTCTCGGTGTGCTTCAGAGCTTTCATATGAATAACTTCACACCCATAGATCGCACAGACACGGGCATTAGCGTAAAAAGGACAAATCCATCTCTGCAAGGCGTCTTCATCAAAAGCCGAGGTGCTTCCCATACCTTCTCATGCTGCCCCCACCTGCTTTGGGGAAGAACGCCAACTGCAGTTTTCAATCCTGCAGTCCCGACAGCTGTCACTTCCCGCTGTCCCTCTGACAGGGCTGTCCACAACACACAGTTCGCTAGAGCCCAGGGGAGACGCTGGTGCCAGTTCGTCTGCTGCCAATCCTATCTCGGTCTCACCTTGTTCCGCCCTCTAAACGTGCCCAGTGCTCTCGGGAGCAGGAGATCTTTGGACACCAAGCCTTCTCTCTGCTTTTTTTTGCCTTGAACGTCTGGAGCGAAAGCGTAAACGGTGCCATAAACTGAGATCATGGGATGTCTGGATCTAAACTTTCATTGTGTGTGTGTGTGTGTGTGTGTGTGTGCGTGTGTTTTTTTTTTTCCACACGATCTGATTGTTGAGAAACTCGGTTCAAATTGAAAAACACAGGTTAGTGAAGTGAAATCGAGAGGCTGGCTTTAAACACTCAACAACAGCAGGAGCTGCAGAACAATAACCGAAATGACAATTCTTTTTATGACTCAATGATTGGAATTGCAATCCGATCAACTAATAGAGAGACTGAGTAATAATCGCATATGGTCATTGCAGCGTTGCTAAAACTACGCTCCATCTACTCTGACGGTGGCCTAAGACTTTTGCACATCGTTATAATTCCAAGCAGGGAGCCCATGCAGCCGTCGTTACCACCGCTTCTTAGCCACGATGCCGCTCATTTCTGCGCATAATTAATTAACTGTCCCGACTGTGGTAGCTGAAACTTTTTGACAGGCAAAAAAAAAAAAAAAACCAACAACTCGGCTTTGGCATCCAAGTTTCACGTCCTCGCACAGCAGCAGCCTGGAGCTTCATGTGCAGCAGCTCATTACTGAAAAGACAGGAAGTCTGGCAACTCCTGTCCGTGGCCCCGCTGAGACGTCAGCGCTCCTGCTGCATGTTACTCAGCATTTCAAACTGACTCGCGGGGGTCCACGAGTCCATCTCTCGCGCCTGAACGTTCCAAAAACGACCGAGCCAGATTTGACCTTGGTGGGTCTCCGAGGAAAATTGGCCAGAGCAGAACGAAAAGGAAAAAATAAATAAAAAAATCAGAGTCAGGGGAAAAAGCTGATGAGCAGCTGGCTGTCACGTGTACAAACATTTATTTACAGCCCATAAACCCTGGCTTCATGCTATTTATGAGCTGCCTGAGGACGGACCGGGTAGCGCCTGTGAACGTCTCCACAAAATAAACCGAACGGAGCACAGAGGTCCAGTGTAAACAGCAGGACGTGGACGTGCCTCGTCTCCTCGTCTGCTTCGTCTCACGTAGCAACAGGAAAGGGCTCCATCTAGAGGCAGAAATCTGCTCTGCACCCTGCTGGGTTGCCGCTCCAGCTCTCCGATATGCGATGCGGCCAGCGTTACGGCCAGCAGCGTTTCGGCCAGCAGCGTTTCGGCCAGACGGGGGGAGAATGAAGGAAAAGCCATATTAACTTGGATGAAGATGTACATGCATATGCAGAATCTGAATCCTACTATGACGGGGCAGCCACAGTCCACAGAGCAACGCTTAGCCAACGGTTTCCGCACTCATTATCCATTTGATCAGCTCCACTTACCATCCAGAAGCTTCTCTACTTACTCTTAGTCCTTTTTGCTCTGCTCTCTAATGGTCAGGACCCCCACAGGACCAGCACCAGCACAGATCAGGCCCTGTTTGGGTGGTGGATCATTCTCAGCAGTGACACTCATGTCACTGAGTGCTGGTGTGTTAGTGTGCTAGTGTGTTGTGCTGGCACGAGTGGTTCAGACACAGCAGTGCTGCTGGAGGGCTTAGGTTTTAAACCTAAAATTTTGTTCAACTCACACATTTTGGCATTTGAGTGCCCTGTTCAGGACCAACAAGTGACAAAACAAAATCAGTATTTTAAGTAAATGCAGAGGGAAAGCACAATCAAATCCCGTCAATAAGAGTCCGGACCTATAGTTCAAGTGCACAATTATTAAACTCTAGCCAGATTTTGCTTTTCTTCTCTCTCATGTGCATATAATGCTCAGATCCCTATCGCGCCTTCATGGTCCACACGCTTCGAATATAGTCCGGAGGCCAGTTAAGGGCAGCATTCGTCACGGCACGCTGCGCAAAGACCACATCTCTGCTGCCCGTCTTTCTCTGACGGAATGCCGAAATTGAAGGGCGGGTGCGCACGCGATCGCGTGTGGCAACAGAGCAGGAAGGGAGTGGTGAGTCTGCGAAAGCACGCTGCTTTGGGCGATTTCAAGCGAACTGTCAGACGGAATCTGAAAATACACTGGTACATTGTGGTTTAATGACAGCGTGTGGGTGTGATGCTGTGCGATAAGAGGACAAGCCAAGCAACGCCCTCCATGGTATAAAACGACTGTATCGGGCTTGGGTCCAGAGCGGGGCAAACGTACAGTGTTGTGTACAGGTCTGCTGCCTGGATAATAGGCAGAGTATCAGAATATTAGTAACCCAATAATCCAATCCGGCACGGTGGTATCAGCATGTCACGTTAAAACAGAACGTACGAGTCTTGTGATAAGAAGGTCTTAATTATTCAAACTGCCAAGTAAATCAGCAAATCTGTTTGTTGGTGTCTGTAGAACAAGAGACATGCTGAGCTGCCACATCCTTTATTTAACTGAATTTAAAAATCTATTTCAAAACGTTGTTCTGTCTAAAAACGCCTTCGTGTCGTATCCACGACAGACAGACGAGGTTCCGTCTCACAGGGACCCAAACCCGGACGACGCGTTTTTTTTTTCTTTTCATTCTGGCTCGAGTGCAAGATGTGACTCGCACTTGAAGGGCAAAGTGAGAAAGTAATAAGAAAAGAAGTAATAAGTAATAAGAAAAATGAGACGTGTGACCTTTGCAAATCATCTTAGATGTCGAAAAAAGCGTAACGTGGGACCGCGGTCGAACCCCCATATTCGGAACGTGACTCGTTCGGGGAATTCTTTCTGCGTTTTGGTCAGGGAGCCTTTGACAACACAGCAGTCCATCACAAGACACTTTATTTTAAACTAATTTTCCTCTAATATAATATACAGTTAGTATTTGTCTATTTAACATCTAGGCCGCCCATGGAAATCCGGGTCCCTTGTTGAGTCTTGGTTCCTCCCAAGGTTTCTTCCTACCATTTTGGGGAGTTTTTCCTTGCCACTGTCGCCCTGGGCTTGCTCAACTTGGGATTGGCCTTTTAGATCATGTATTACTGTAAAGCTGCTTTGAGACGATGCTACATTGTAAAAAGCGCTATAGAAATAAAAACTGAATTGAATTGAATTGTGGAAACACGAGAGATGTTCGGCTGACTGGCCTCCTATTGTTCAGACTGCATGCCATGCTGGACTCTGCACCAACGCTGGGAACCCGGTTTGGATAACGAGAGCCAGTGTAAACAACGAGAGCTAATTTTCTAGTTTTCCTATGAGACAATGCCTATCTGGTTCCTGTGTATTTAAAACCCCAGTCTCAATGGTCCTCCTGCCTGGTTCACTACGGCAGGATAACGAGAGTTCGAGCAGTAGGGGCTTGTACGTGAAGCTTCAGAACATGAAGCCTAACTAACAAAAGGAGCTGTGATTTCAAGGTCAGTACCGTGCAGAGGAAAAATCGATTTGTATCTGATGCTCAGCCCATGAATTTCAATGCATTTCATCACAGTGCTGACGTTGTGGAAATCCAACGTCCAACACACTGCCAGGGGTCAACAATCAAGTGAAAAGACAAGAAATGAAACACAGCATATCGCTTCCTTAACGTTCCGCCCTGCTAGAGCCTGATCAAACTGCGAGTCCCGTTACTGTTATGTGGAAATGTCTAGACGCAACAGCAAGGCAGCATTACAATTTCTACTATCTATTAGCTAAGGCTAAATTGAGAAAGTCTGTGGCAACAGTGGAAAGGAAAAACTCCCTAAACGTTATATGGGAGAAACCATGAGAAGACCAAGATTCAAAAAGGAACCCAACCTCCTATACGATATATATATATATATATATAAGAATAAACAAAGTTATCAAATTAATAAGCTTACAGGTAATAGTGTCAATAAATGAACAGGAGCTAAATAAATATGAACAGAGAAAGACAAAATCAAAAAATATAATCATTACAAATCCATATATAAGAAATCGGAAATACTTTATTGTTCCCAGAGGGAAATTTCATATATATATAAAACTTATTTTAGAAAATCTGAAGAAGTGAGAAGTGAAAAGCACTTTAATTAAGTACTTTAGTTAATTAAAACTCTGGATCAGAGGTAACTAGGAGTCACAAGCATTTGAGTTGTGGAGCCATGATTACACAATCTTATGTAAAATTAGGTTAATTAACGTATCTTGTCTTATCATATCTTGTGATGTCCTCACAAGACAGCATACCATTTATGGAAATCAAAATATCGCGTGTGAAAACTGAGAATAGTACAAAAGCCATTTCGCTTCCACCTTCTGATGCTTTTACAGACATGACGGCCTTTCTAGGGAGTGCTGAGGCGTTCTTAGTTGTGGGAATTAAACTGCTACTCCTTCCACTTTCACTCCCAAAGGGGAGAAACCATAGGCCAGATGCTTTGTTTGGGGGTGGGAGGGGGGATGTTTACACTGTGGCTCTTTGGGCTAGAACCGCAGCCCTGAGAAAACCCAGCCAAAGAACATATTTAAACATCTACTGTCTTTTTCTGATAGCTTCTGATAGGAATAGGGTGAGGAGTGCATTGTTCGGGCATGCCTCCAAACCTAGCAGTGTACTCTCTACAAAGGAAGTTTCATTTCGAACCAGCTGGGTGTGTCGTGGCGATAAAGTTCCCAGAAGGAGATTATGAAACGTGGGGTCATGCATTCAACTGAACGCCCTGTGGCAGAGTTTAGCTGGAACAGCATAAACAGCAAGTGAATTAGAGGCTGTGGGATGTGGGACGTATTAATATTTTGATTAGTCACATCACTGGGTTAGCCTTCGAGGGTGGGGGTTAAAGGGAAAAGAGTTTAAGCGAACGTCAAAATGAGGACTGTATTGTTAGCCAAACCGTGAGCGTGATTCCAAGAGGCACGGGAGATTAGGAAGAAAGATCAGCCCTGTTTGAAGGCTGACATTTAAACTGTGAGTTCTGAAGGGCATTCATCTCATTTTGTAACGCTCCGTGCCATTTGGTGTACTCGAGTACCGCCGGGGTGTCACTGTCGATCAGAGGCACGTGATTCCGAAGTGGTTCTGATAACAGGTCGGAACGATAAACTGACAGAATTTCCACTATCGGTCATTTTAGATTTGCAGTGGCCCGTTGTCACTTGGTATTGTCCAGGGGAACGGATTATGAGTGGAGCTTAGGAAGCTGCTCAGAGGTACAGTGCTGCTCAGTGCTAACCGTGGGCTTTCAAGCGACATCTTGAACTGTACTTCAACACCTCTCCCTCGGCCCTCGCCGTTCCGGCACCAAGAACAGAAATGCTATATCAAACTGCCATAAAAACAGGAATGAGAAATGAACAGGTGGCGACTTCAAAAATATCAAAAACAATCACACAGAACGATCATTCCAACCATTTGGAAGCAACGGAAACAAAGTCGCGATGCAATCGCTCACGCTGTGCTTTAATCAGCGTCATTTTCAGCTCCCGATTGCCACTTTGGCCTCGTTAAGGGGAATGGATTATGAGCTAGGCTAATGAAGATGTTCGGATGTGCAGGCCTGCTCGGAGAAGGACCGTGACCGTCAGAGCTGGGCCTTCAGCTTGGGAGATGGACACCGTAACTAATTCAGCGCATCCAGTGAACGTTATGGGCGCATGCATTGAAAACAATGGTGAACCGTTTAGATACTTGTAAATCCAAACAGGTCAAAGCAAGGACCAAGGACATCTGGAGCAGAGCTTCCACTGAACGCGCACAACACCGGTTCCTCAGCCCTCGCTATTCCGGCACCAAGAACAGAACGAACAGAAGCCTCGCCCCGCGTCACATTTGAACAGCTGTCTGACCTAACCTATGGAAAATGATCCAAACAAACTTTCCTCCAACAAACAAACCAACATTGTGTTCTGCATTGCTCTTTACTTGCTCAGGTATTTGACTCCAGTCGTTGTGCGCAATGACTATGCTGTTTTATTTAGAAGGCGCAGTGGAAGTGTTGTACCTCAATGAGACAGATCCACACACACTTCAATCAGTGAGGGACAAATGGGAAGTGACTAATGTGCTGTTCAGCATACCCAAACAAGCACTGATCATCCTTGTTTTTGTTCCAAACGCAGACGCTGAATTCCTGTCCCTGCGTTCCAGACCGCGGGGGAACTATTTCCCTATAAACCCTGTAGTCGTGAAGCGTCACTACAGCCCTCGAAACATCGCAACGCCGGCTGATGCTTTCGAATATCCGGGAGGGGCATGATTAAATGGTGACGGACACAACATCATTCATAAACATCGGGCACACAATAAGCAGCGCGGAATAACTTCAGGTTTAATGAAGAGGGAGCTGCATAAGAAAGGACAACAACTGCATCCCTCTGGCAGCGGGCTGATTAATACTGCAACCGGTTTAGCGTCTTTAAATGAAGGAATTCATCTCGCTTTTGTTTTGCACTTGGTTACACGGGATGACAAATGGCTTTAAATGCGGAGGGAAATGGAAAAAAGATCACATAGCATTTCGGCATTCATTAAAAGCACCATTTGGAAAACGCCTCGACGTCCTCTCCAGCGCCACGCTTAATAGCAGACCGAATGGCTAGCTACATTAACTTGCATTTGTCGCAACTGGAAACAAATGCGGCCTTCATTCGCGCTCTGATCTTCCCAATGACTTATAAATAGCGGCCATGCGCCAGACGGGCTCTTCTCCGTCCTCTTATCAGATTGCTCAAAGTGGCAGGAGTAACTACGCCCCTCATTTTCGACCGCCCCGCCAACAGCGACCACGTCGGCGTGTTGCGCAGTTCCTCTTTGTCTCTCCGCCATTCGCGTACACATAGTTAAAAAACTTCGCGTTTAAAAACAAAAAACAAAACAAAAAAAAACCTAGTTTAAGGGTATTTTATTTGGTCACGTCTGTACATTTATAAAAATTTCGTTTCGCCCCAGATTTCTCATTAGGTCATTTTTTTTTTTTAAAAAAAGGAGCAGAAAGAGTATAAATAAACTATTTTGTTAAGAAAAAAATCAATATACAATAACTTTTCGCTGCACAAAATAAATTGAATACAAATGCTTGTTGTACGGTTATCTGTGCTGTTTTGGGTAGAAAGACACCAAGTTACCGAAAACCGGAAAGGAGACGGGTCCGTGTTGGGGGACGGCCCCTTTTTTCGACCGGTACTTTGACAAAGTGAACAAAAATGTCGCTATTGAAAAAAGATTTTTTTTGAAAGTCAAACGACTCTTGGGCATTAATCTACACGCATATCGCTCCTGAAAAACATTGTGTTGAGTGACGCTCTTCCATTAAATGAAGTTATCTTAAATGGGTCACATCAGGGGTTCAATCCCAGGGGGGAGCGGCCTGAGTCTGCATGGGTTTACTCATTGTACTCATTGTACTCCCGTTTCCTCCCACAGTCCAAAAGACACGTGTCTCTAAAAGTGGCCCTTAGTGAGTGACTGTGTGTGTGTGTGTGTGTGTGTGTGTGTGTGTGTGCCCTACGACGGACTGGTGCCCAGTCTAGGGTTGTTCCTGCCCTTGCGCCCAGAATTGCCAGGTGGGCGGGCACCGGCTGGATCGCCACCTCGTGTGGACTAAGCAGAAGGTAAGGGCTGGATGCACTACATAATAGCCTACAGTGGCTATAATGGCGATTTGCATAGTTCAAGGCCACCTCTTTCCGAAAAGAACACTGCGCTACGGGTTGGCCCGACAACTGTTGTCGCTAACAGAAGGTGCAGATTTCACCTGAAGTCCTTGCGCAGGCTAGAAAGCAGGCTCTGTTAGTCATTAGGGACGGAGCAGACTTTTTCCCAAGGCTTTGCGTTACAGAGGAGCCCGTTTTCATTAGCCGAAATTGAGAACAGGACGTTCTCTGTTCCTGCTAAAGAACCTCTGGGTTTAATTGAAGCCAGGACGAGCAGGGGCTTCGTATTTAACGACTCTAGTGACAGGCTCAAAATAGGATGCCCTGACACAACAATGCCCGTCGTGGTGCGAAGTTATTTAAAAGCCCTGCCCGTAAGGCTACCCAGTGCTTATGCCCTTTTTGTGATTGATACCAAATGCCAGTATTGTCGCTGACCACGTGCATCCCCCTGTGCTGTTGCGTGTGGAGACACAGCAATGCCGCAGGAGTGCCTCGGGTACACCAGAGCCACTGCTGGAGGGTCACATCTACGAGGCGGCGCATTAAGGTCTATGTGTCTCACAACTTGGACAGTGACTGAACCGTGTTTAAATACTCCAGCAGCACTGCTGTGTCTGATCCACTTCCACTAGCACAACAGGAACGTGAGCTGCTCTGCTCCTGTGGGGGTCCTGACCAATCGGGGACAGGCTGTGTAGAGAAACAGTCATTTAGAGAACTACAAAGTGCTTCTACGTGGACAGCACAGGTGTACCTAATGAAGTGGCCGGCGAATGCATGTAGCTGTCAGATATGTGCGTGCATACGCACAAACTGCGATGCAGCCCGAGTTCGGGAGCAGTGTGCTCGGATTATTTTCCGTGCTATTGCAGACTCTTCTGTCACGGCGCTGAAATTCTCGACGTGACTCAGCAGATTTAAGAAGAAGAGCCCATTTTCGAGCGCTGGCTCGGCTCTCGCCCCTCCGATTCCGAACCAAAGCTCGCGCTACAGAGCAGAATAACAACTACAGGGGCAGTGCTGCAGTGTCTCCTTATCTCGGCAAAGGTTCATTCAAATGCAGCAGTCATTACAGCGGTGAAACGGGCGCTAGTCCGTTTTTGTTTTCTTTCCCTAGCCAGGATGTGATCCGCTTAATGAACAGAGCTCATATTGGCACTGATACAGTTCGCTAAAAGGTAATGGCAAAAGGGTCCCAGCATTACAGCAGGCAATACATCAGGTTGATTCGGTTCACTTTAGAAAATGGAGCAGCCATTAACTAATTACACAGCGTAATAGGTTTGATCATGTAAAGCTCATACATAGAGGAAATCGTTAGGCTTAGAACACGCGGTCATACTGGGCAATCTTCCAACTATGAAACACATGTCAACCAAGAATAACACTAATAATATTTCTGTAAAACCCTCCATAATAAGGGGGGGGGGCGGCCCGGTGGCTCGGGTACCGGGTCCAATCCCAGGGTGGAATGACCTGGGTCCTTTCTGTGTGGAGTCTGCATGTCCTCCCCGTGCCTTCGTGGGTTTACTCCGGGTACTCCGGTTTCCTCCCCCAGTCCAAAGACGTGTGTGTTAGGTTAATCGGTGCCTCTAAAAGTGGCCCTTAGAGTGTGACTGTGTATGTGTGTGCCCAACTATGGATTGGTGCCCTGCCTGGGGTTGTTCCTACCCTTGGCCTTGCGCCCAGAATTGCCAGGTGGGCCCTGGCTGGGCCGTGACCCCGTGTGGATTGAGCAGAAGATAACGGACGGATGGACTACGTAATAGCCCAGAGTCTTTTGCGTAGTTCGAGGTAACCTCTCTCCAAAAATAGCGCTGCACTTCGCTCAGGGTCACATGGAGAAGTCAGTCTGAATGCCAGTGGAAACGAAAAAAAAAAAACCCCAAACTTTTGGTTTAAAGGAGAACCTTTACGCCTGGAGAATAAAAACAGTGCATTTCAGTGAGCGGTGGCGGTTGTGTCCTGGTTTGAGCCTGTATTGCTGCACCTGGGCCAGGATGGCATGGCGCCACTGACGGAACGATGACGTCTGAAACACACCAGCAATTTCGAAAGGACATTCGCAGCAAGACAACAACCCTTACAAATGGCTAAAGAAGTATTCAACCTAAGCTTATAGATCCAGTTTCTGCAAGCTCCCCATATCCCAGTACAGAGGAATTTGAAAACAGAGGAGACGTTTTAGCTCAGATCTGTGATGGAATACAGGACTTGGACAGGGTTTATAACATTACGCACTGCTCTGAATGACAAGAAGCTACTTCGGAGATGATCCCCCGCTGCTTAAACCCTCGTTTAGTACAGGTGATGTCACGTCACCTTGATAAAAGGACGAGGGGGACAAACAAAATCACGCTTCGATCTCGTTCATCTCTGCCTTCCGCTATGACGGGAAAGCAAGCATGTGGCAGCCTGGTACTGTTTTGCCCTGCCTAAACCAAGACATGGCACCAAAATATCTGTGATGAGTCATGCCAGGTCAGATGACTCGAGGAATGCATGACTGAGTTTGCTCCCCCCCACCCCCCACAAAGCCACCCCCTTGTTTTCAGTAAAGCTGAGCACAGCTGTTTGCGGGGTGTCAAGGAAATGACTCGACGCTGTGTGATGAGAAGACTTCCCTAAACATCACGTTACGGTCCGTTTCGCGACCGGTGACAGCGGCTCGACGGCGCACGTCAAACTTTGGCACACAGTCAGACCGGCTCCCTCAGTTCGTGAAGAGAGAGAGGTTATGATTATTGCAGCACTGTGCACTGGCGTGCGGCTTAACGCTTGAATAATCTAACCCTAATTGAAAAGCCCTGACACCCGCCGCCCCCGCCCCCACCCCCACCCCAAGGACAGCGGCGGCTGGCTCGCCAGGAGCTTACCCGAGCTGCCAGTGAGGAGAACCCAGCACGCAAGGACGCTGAGGCAGGGAAATCGGCAGGACAGGCTGGAACGGACCAAAATGTGAAAGTCGTCTGGAACCCCCAGAGATCCCTCAGAGCACTTATTGACAGGATGAGGTATAGAGATGTGACAGAGCCGCACAGAAAGTTTGTCCTCTCTCTCTTTCTCTCTCTCTCTCTCTCTCTCTCTCTCTCTCTCTCTCAGTAAATACCTGGACTGCACAGGCATGACATCAGACTGCTGGAGAGCGGCAGAAAAAGCTGCATAGGATCCAAATACACACCTACCTCTATGCACATGCCGGCTGGCAGCGAACCCCATGTGAGCCGTGCGGTTCTCAGACAGCTCTGCGCCCTGGCGCTATCCCTCTCCAGTACCAGACACGGTCTTAGGCAGACTGCCCACAGGAAGCTCAGGCGCAGAAAAAAAAAAAAAAGCAGCGTTCGCAATCTAGAGGCCAGTAACAGCAGCTGTGCAAGCTTCACCCTGTATGGCTTCACCTAAAGTGACGTAGGAGGTACGCCTCTTCCCCTTCCTCCCTGTTACGGTCTCAAACCCCTCCTCTTAATTCGCTCCCTCTCTCTCTGTCCTCCTGTCAGTCTCCTCTCAAACCCTCTCTCTCTCTCTCTCTCTCTCTCTCTCTCTCTACCTTCACGCAGGGTGAACAGGCTCAAAACAGAGCACAGTTCTGGAGGGAAACGTGACTGTCCTGCACCTATCCAGATCTGGGCCAGGGGCTGCTGGAGCAGCAACCGATCGGTGATAAACAAACGCGATAAAAACACAAATGATCGTGCTTTGCAATGAACTGCTTTGGAATTTTCTTAAATATTACAGTTAGTTTGCCGTGCCGTCACTAAAGAGCTTAATTCAAAAAAAGAAGGAAAAAAAAAGATGGGACGATGGCGCTGAATCTAAGGGTGCTTAAACATAATCAGGTAGTACTTTGCTAAAAAAAAAACTCCAAAAACATGGTTGCCAGGTCTGCTTATTCTTAGCCCTGATGGGAGATTCTCATTTGGCGACCGGGGAATTAACTGCTAACCCGCTAAACACTTCCATTTAAGAAAATAGGGAACGTGATTATTGAATATTTATTCAAAAGCTCACGTCACGTGATCTCTTTCCGCGAGATCACTAGCTGGTCGTGACTGACTGTGGTGGCCTAGCGATTAAGGTACTTGACTACGGATCGGAAGGTCCAGGGTTCAAATCCCAGCTCTGCCACAGTCGGGTCCCTGAGCTAGGCCCTTAACCCACAATGGCTTGGATAGCGGCGTCTGCTAAATGATAAAGCGGAAATTGGATTATTGAGTCATCTAAAACTGGAGGATTTTCATTATCTGAGTACTCAAAGTGCATGCACACTCGCTGATCGGATTCCGGGCGGTATATTGTATATTTCGCGAGTTGGTTTGATGAGGTCACACGTACAAAAGAATCAATTATTGGGCTACTTGAGTCTGAAAATAGCTCGGGATAATGGCATTTAAACGCCTTACGTACGTCAACCGTGGCCCTTGGGTCTCGTTCCTTTCGATCGGACGAAAGCTCTGAGTTCAAAACACGACCAAAAGATGTGTCCATTAGACGTGGAGCTTCTACGGATTTCCCCTTCACGATTCGAATGTGCCGGTGAACTGCTGGGAAGTTGGCGCTGCCAGTCCATTCTCTAGCCAACGTTTGTCTACGAAGATTGCGCGGCCGCACGCATGCTCGTGGAAGCCATCCGACTGCGGTCACATCTGTTCCATGGACTTAATTACAGAAGAATGGAGCATTAAGAGAATTCTATTGATCAGGGGATTATTTATGACTCTGCCCAGCTGCAGTAGGAATGCAATCAGTGGGCCACATGAAGGAAGGGTCGAACAATAAATACATAGCTCTCTTTTTTTTGGGGGGGGCACGGGACAAGCTTCTTGATACAGGACGCATAAGCATCACTGAAATACATACGCCTGCTACCGTGCCTCAAATACAGACCCCATTAACATCTTCGTACCAAATTACGAGGAACAAGGGCAGTGTAAAAGCAGCATTCCAGTAATGTCTACCGGAGCCCAAGCACCCGTGGGTCCGCCAACCTAGGCAGAAGAGCTCATAATTTTTTTTACTGCTATATAACGATAGTATAAAAAGGGCACGAACGCGACGAGACTGTTATGTATCGAGCAAAGGACGCATACAGCTGTCAGAGATGCTGCTGAAAACACAAGTGACTGACGGGTGATTGTCATGACCGATCCCTCCTGCTTGACGAAATCCAAAGGGGGATTGACAGACAGTATGAGGAACTACACGGGAAAGGGAACTAGTTTCTATAGTTTTAGATTAGAGAGCATAAACAGGTAGCAAACGAAGGAGTACTACTTGCAATAGGACAGGCGCAGGCACATTCGAACACCATTTACAGCTTGGTGCCAATAAGAACCGAAAAGTCATCTACACAAACACGAGTGACACACGCGCACACACACACACACACACACACACACACACACACACACACACACACACACACACACACACACACAC
>JAUZST010030706.1:4510-29238 GCA_034779995.1 Parotocinclus haroldoi | reverse complement strand
TGTTGGTTTGTGTCTTAATACTTTTGGTCACATGTTGGTTTGTGTCCTAATACTTTTGGTCACATGTTGGTTTGTGTTTTAATACTTTTGGTCACATGTTGGTTTGTGTCTTAATACTTTTGGCCACACCTTTTTTCCCTCAAACTTTTCACCTACTACATCTTGTAGCTCTGATTTTTATGAGCTGTTCTGCCCGACGACGGAGCTCTGACTGGTCGATCTGGATTTTACGGCAGAAATTAAGAACAGATTCTGACTAAGTGTTCTTTTTAAAAACGAATACGCTGGACGAACACTAAAGAAAATAAACACTAAAGTTTTAAGAAGCTTCTCCATCATTTAATTGACTTTATTGTACAAATAGAGAATGTAAGATAATTACACGTAGAAAATCAAATGAAAATGGCAAACGAGCGGAACAACACACGCTGGCAACGCAAAACATTCTGAAAGCTTATTTTAGAACTCCTGCCGGTGTGGTGAGATTTAGCATGTTCTCCCATCACTCCCACGCATTAGTTTAATTGGTTTAGTCTAAACTGAGGATTGACATGAGCTTAATCCTTCGTTTATGCTTTCTTCGTGTCTCGTTCTTTCTTCTCGATGAACTGAACAAGCTTCTTAACCCAGGCAGTTTTAGGATTCAGGCAAATCTTCTCTCCCGTCACCAAACCAGCGCTGAGAAAAGAGAACAACAATCAACTCAGCATACAAAAAGCAGTGAGCAGTTCAGCACAAAGTGTCTGAGAGTTTATACGCTTAGGTGTCTTTAATTATGTGTCATCAGCATCAGGTTTCAATCCTGGGGTAACAGTGGCAAGGAAAAATCCCAGTGAGGGTCAAGGCTGAAAAAGGAACCCGGCCTCCTTACAGCCTAGATGATCTACGTAAGAATTCGATTATATCACGAGTTAAGCTAAATGAAACTAAAAGAAACTAAAAGTAAAAAGTAAAAAAAAAAAAAAGTGAAAGAGTGAAATATAGAATATAAGATAATGGTATATATAATAAATAAAATAATAAATATATAATAAAATAATTAACATAACACTATAGAATATAAGATAATGGTATATATAATAAATAAAATAATAAATATATAATAAAATAATTAACATAACACTATATAATATAAGATAACAGTACATGTAATAAATAAAATAATAAATATATATTAAAATATTTAACAATATAGAATATAAGATAATCATATATATAATAAATAAAATAACAAATATTTTATTAAACAATAAACATAACACTATAGAATATAATAAATAGTATATAATAAATAAAATAATAAATATATTGCTAAACATTAACCGTAACAGAAATAAAAATGTTTTTTCTTTTGTTAGACTTACATGACTTCTGTGTTCCTGCAGTGAGGACCTCGGGTGATTATCTCCACCTTTCTCAGCCTGTGTTGAGGGATCACTCTGGACTCCAAGTTCATGCACATGCATTGGCTGTTGTAGCCTCTCCCCAGTGGCTGGATCGCTGGAAATACGAGGGGAAATGGTTTAGTGACTGAGCATGAGCATAGAGAGGCAACAGCATATAATAATATATAGAAAAGGTGACGTGGTGTAATACTGGAGCTAGTTAGTATAAAAAATCTTATAAAAAAAAGGGATGCCACTCATTTTCAACCCTAAAACAAACAGTCTGAACCAATCCCAGGCCAAATATCGCTTGGGTTTTGTGTCCCAGCATTGCTTTCCGTTGGGAATCCCTGGCATATCTTTGTTGTAAATGGAAAGCGTGACGGTCGACTACCTAAACCTGTCCAAATCAAACATGAACTTTACTCACCGCCGGCACAGAGAAGGCCAGCTGTCAGGAACGCCATTAGGAGGAAATACCTCATGATGAAATCTCAGAGTTTCAGGAGAATCCGGGTTAAGAGAGGAACCAATATTTGCTGTGTGCTACAGTACAGGCCCCCCTGCCTTAAATATTAATTTATGGACAGCCATGTGATGATTACAGCAGCGGATTTTTAACTTCCCTTTGGTTTTTACTCTATATTGATCATGTGTAAACAGCTCTGTGGTTTCACTTTAGACCTTCACATGCTTATCAGGTGAAGCCTCATGTCTCGATCTTATTCATCTCACACTGAGCAGCTCTGACGGAAAAATGTCCCTTAGGAGTTTTAGAACATTCCCACAGCTACTACCGTCTGTCTGTACCAGGCTCAAAGGCTAAGCGGTGACAGTGGCAAGGAAAAAAACCACTTCATTGTTGTAAGGAGGAATCCGAAAGCGACCCGACCATCTTACAGCCTGGGTGTTATTTATAATAAAAAAAATAACCTTAGGTTACATAGATGGTTAACATATTTAACATATTTAAAGAAAATATAACATAGGGCAACAGTATATACCTTATGAGCGATATATAAAATAAAATGGCTTATGTACAACAAATAAGATAATAAACATAACAATTTAGAGCACATAAAACTACACAATATGTGCTAAATAAAAAGTCATTTAGATCATCTGAGAATGCCGGAACGAAAGGTTTCGAGATGCTAAATAAACGATTGAATTTAAGTACTGATGCCCTAGGGAACAGTCATGGGACTGACCTGAGGGGCATCAGCACTGGGGTAAAATGTCGCTGTGCCCCCTTAAGAGTGCCAATTCTTATCAAAGAGAGAATGACTTCATCGGTTTAGTCTTTAACAGGCTTAGCGCTTAAGGTTAAGGTTATGGTTCTGGACTATGGACCAGAAGGCCCAGGGTTCAAATCCCACCTGTTCCACAGTCGGGGCCCTTAAGCAAGGCCCTTAACCCACAATCGCTTGGATTGTAAGACTGTATTCGTTGTAAGTCGCTATGGATCATTGCGTGTGCTAAATGGCATAAATGGTTTTATTTCTTAAGATCATTTTAATGTGTCCGATCCAAATTTCTGGACATCGTCTAACAACACTCCGGTGAATCCGGCTCATGTTCCGTCCCCAGTCTCCACACGGGCCTTACAAAGTCCAAAAGCAAAAGGCTTATGTATTTGTGTATATATGAATATAATAACTTGCAATATTGCGAGCTTTTCGGGTTAAAGTGGAACCGATTTTAACGAACATTCCTTGTTTTCCCGGAACAAGCGGCTTGCGTGCGAGAGCGTGTGTGATTTCGTGCCGCTGCAGTTGTAACCTTGACCACGGCGTACAGGAAGTGTTATGAAATTGGTCATGTTTTTGGCCGAGTGCGGACTAAAGAACTGTGAGAAGATGATGAATCACTGTACGAAGGACCGTCGTCTCGATATCACACAGGTACTTCGCGGGTACTTGTTTTTAACGCGAGTCTCCGTGCTGTCGGTCACACGGCCCAAATAACCCCCATGAAAAGATGACTGCACTAACCCTACAGTCACTTCTGGTCAATTTGGTATTCTCCTCTCTCGTAACCCTGGTTTCCGTCGTCATCTGACTGACAGGAGGTGTCTGGATTCGGCCTTTTCTATCGAATTTTGCATATATATTGCATAGCTGCTTTATATTTTACTTGTTTACTTATTGTACTTCTGAAAAAAAAAGTGGTTTCTTGGCTGCTACAATTCCAAAATGACCATTCCTGATCGACAACGACCGAAGGATCTGGAATTTGTCTACACAAACCCCGAATGAGGAAGTCTGCAAAAACTCCTTCTTCATTTCTTAACCACTGCTAAATGAGATTTAACCGACCGGCAAACCGCAGGCTACAAAATACAAGTTTCCCAGTTCACCCGGTTTAGATGGTCCCAAAGACGTTTGAAAAAAATATTTATTACACGATTCATATATATTTGTATGGTAATTGCTTTCTTTACGTAAAACATTTAACGTATTAAGCACATGGGAGTGTCTTGATCACCTGTGGATCAATCAATGGATGGAACGTGACACTGGTACCCTGGTACGCTAATTGATCTTCTTTATATGTTTTGGTTTCTAAACTTTTTCTTCCACCTCGAAAATAAACTATATGGACCAAAGATTTGGAACACATTTGGGCCGGTCAAGATCTTCCCCGCCAAACCAAACTCACACTACCACGGCTTTTATACATTGCTTCGTGAACTGGAACAGAAAAGGTTCCCAAAAAGCTGGAACCATTTGGAACGAGTGTCCAAATGCTGAAGCACCAAGATTTCCCTTCACTGGAACTAAGGGGACTAGACCCACCCCTGAATAACCCCAAAATCACCCTTAATGTTTCTGACACGTTCTTAGACTTGTTTTCGGTCCTTTCATTTGGACAACTCCAACTTCTTTCTGTCTTTTTGTATTTTCCCCCACACATCTTTGACCAAAAACATCCTTACCGACGATTTCTGAGCAAAAACACGCCATAATTTAACGCTCTCTCTCATGTGCCCAAAGGACTATGGGAAACGTAGTTCGTTTAATGGCAGCCCGGTGACTAAAGCCGTGGCTCTGGTTGCCCCCTACAGGCCGGGCGCACAGAAAAAGCGCTAGCGAGTGAATAAATATATATTAAATAAGTACAGATCTTTAAATAAACAGAACACACGTTCATTATAACGTTGATCATTTGAAAGCACAACTTTATAATTATAGGAGGTTTTTGTACGTGCCGTTCAGTCAAACAAACAGCCACTTAACAGGATAGCGCCGCATTAGCATTGGGAAGCACAACAGTGATGTGAGAAACATACGGAATAACTAATAAAAAGCTGTAAAAAAATCTGTGCAGTGTGGCTCCCACAGCTTTATAAATACACTTTTAAAAAACGCCAAAAACAGCAAAATGCTCACAACCTCCAATGATATATGAATTGTTTTATTATTCCACACAAAGTGTGCTTGGCTTCATAATGTTATGTTCAATTTTACCATCTTTTATTCATGGGTTCAGTTTGATATACAGTAAATTATCTTAATTCAAATAGTACTTTAATTTATGGAGCAGGAACTCTTTGGTTCCTCTTACAAAAATAGACAAAGTTCATATTATTGAGTTAAATGTAAGTATAGTAACATGATGTGGTCAGTAGATCGATGTATTAGTAGTATGCAGTATTTCAACCGTTTATTTTAGTTAATAAAAGTCTACTTTAGGAGTAAGAGCTGTAAAATTTGTTTACTCAGGTTACGTCCTCAGTTTTTACGTTTACCTGTCTTCCCTCGTGATTCATCATCCTGTATAGAGAAAATTGAAAACTACATGGTTTGGACACAAGTATATGGAGGTGGGGTCGTCTTTTGAGCTTTTATAGACTTATTTAATTGATTTAAAGTTAGAATCAGATCCACGGACAAGACAAAGCGACATAGGAGATGCAGCAGACGCTCGTGTTCTTGTTTGATGCAAAAATGTATTTTAATTTAGGAATTTAAAACAAGCATTTGTCTAAAATATATATAAAATATAAAATATACTTATACAAAGGCATAGCAATGATAAAGAGACATTTTGCACTTATATATATTTAAATTTCAATCTTTCTTGATTGCCTTCTTTTTTTTAGCTTGCAGCCTCAGTCGATTTCAGCTAGGACTCATTCCATCTGCAAGTACAAAAAAACAAGTAATCGTTTAAATGTGAAGTTTAATAACAATCACATGACATGATTAAGGCTTTGTAACAAACGTGCCCTGGTCTGCACTTAAGAGGAATGAGTAAGACAGTGTAAGAGCAGGCTTACTTTTTTAAGATATTCTGAACCCATTGCTTTTTGGGGTTGAGACAGGTCAGCGTTTCCTTGTTGTTAGCAGTTCTGATAGTAGCGCTGCACGAAGGAGAAAATGCAAAATGAATATTTCGTCCATCATTTCTGACCGTGGCTGTATTACCAAGCGTTTCTGGCCGTTTGACTTACATGACTTCCACATGCTTGCACTGAGGACCGCGCTGAAATTCTTCCAGCTTGACTATTCTGTACGCTGGGATTTCTCTGGAGGCTGTTGATGTACACCGGCATCGAAACTGGATGGGGAGCAACCCTGTGGTGTCAGAAAGAAAACAAACATTAGGATCTTATGCTCACAAAACCCATGGCGAATCATTTATAATTCACGATCACCTCTAAAACAGCTCAGTAAAGGAAGAGAGGTAAAAAAATGCTTACCTTCTGTCAGACATAAGAGGGTGAAGGCTGTAACCAGGGTGATGGTTAGAGTCGAGCACTTCGTCATGATTAAATTATTAAATAAATTAACAGAGCAGTCTTCTTAGAGAGCTTCAGTCGTTTTGCTCTTCAGACCTGAGCTCCCGGTGCTTTTAAAGCACTCAGAGTGAATCATTGCACAACACACCTCCACCTCCACCTCCACCTCCACCTCCGCATAGCATCCGAGGACTTCCAGGGAAGAATTTCTGTTTTTTTTCCATCTGCAAAGTATCAGGCTTCTTTTAAGTTATACTACGTAAGAACTACAAATCCTGCTAAATAGAAATACAAATCAGTTTTGTTACGGTGTTATCAGCCATGAAGTATGGCTTTATAAACATTTAAAAAATAAAAATAATCTTATATTACTATATAAAGAGCTGACTGAATTTCAGTGTGGTTCTGTAATCGGATGGAACCGATACAATAGCTGCAACTTCTTCTGTCCAAGATATTTAAACATCAGCTGTTAGTGAGAAGTGGAAGTGTTTAGGTGGAAAGAAAGAAAGAACGAGAAATAAAGAAAGAATTAACGAGAAAAAATAAAATAAAAAAGAAAGGGAGAAAGAAATACAAAAGAATGAAGGAAAGAAAGAAAGTGGAGAAGAAAGAAAGAAATTGATGCATATAAACGGATAGAAAAAGGGAAAAAGAAAGAAAGAAAGAAAGACATTCTAAAGAGAAAAGAAAGATTGGAGGCAAGAAAAAATAAAGGAAGAAAGAAGAAAAAGGGAAAGAGAGAAGGAAAATAAAAAGAATGCTACAAAGGAAAAGGAAAAGAAAAAAGGCAGAAAGAAAGAAATGAATGCTAAAGAGAAAAGAAAGAACGTAGGATCAAAAGAAAAAGAAAGCGAAAGGAAGAATGCAAAAGAAGAAGAAGCGAATTAAAGAAAGAAAGAAAGAAAGAAAATAATCTTCTGTACTTCATGAACCGGCAACAGTTCCCACAGACACAGTCCGAAATCTCATAGAAATCCTTTAAAGTGGAAGCAGCTCTATGTTAATACCTATAAAATTGGACCCCTCCCCCCTTTAAAGCTCCTGTAGTTGTAATATGTGGTCCAAATACTTTTGTACATATAGTGTAAGAAAGTAATAAAAGCTTGGATAAGGTTCTTATACTGAGCTTCCTCCAGATATAACAACTTCTCATTTAAATAAAAAAAAAAAATGCCACTTTGGTCTCATTTGGCCGCAAAAAAGTTGCTCTAATAAGTAAAGAGGGATCTTATTTTGACCTTTCTTACCCCTGTGAACACAAACCGATACCTTAAGATCTATTCACACAATTTCTCAAGCACTCTTTTGTTTTCTTGTTGTAGGAAAAGGGCAGGTCTGAACATGGCACTGGATTCTTGACTGTGTTTCCTTTGGTAAATTGGGTAAGTCTTTCAGTGTGAGCTGTGACAGCTGGCACCATGCCTCGTGATTTTCTAAACGTCACAGCATGACAGTGGAGGATCTGAAGATCTGAAGCAGAAACAATGTAGGCTGAGAAAGTCCTCCAGTGACGTTTGGTCTGATCCTGGGAGAAGGTTATCCAGGGTCTGCTCTCCCTATAAAACACAATTACAGCACCTATCGAAAATCTGTTAAAAAAAAAGAGTCACTGGTTTCTCTTTTCTGAACTTCTAACCTTCAATTAACGATTAAATAGAAAATGAAATGAAAAGCTAACATGGTTGTTACTGTGACCCTTTCCCTGATTTTGGCCTTTTTTTTGTTAAAGTTATGTCCCTATGAGCTTAACTAACCTTACGCTATAATATTAAGTTTGGTGGTGACGAGCAATTAGAATTTAAGTTCAAATTCCCAGACTGACTGGGCCACTGAAGAGTGTCTGGGGAGAAAGAAAGAGAAAGACAGAGAAATAAAAATGGCATAATGAAAGAAAGAAACATGGCGAAGGAAAGAAAAATAAAAAGAGAGAAAGATAAAGACAGAGAAAGAAAAAAAAACAAACAAAAGAAAGAAAGCAATCAATGAATGCAATAAAGAATAAAAGAGAGAAAGGGTGAAAGGGGAAAGAAAGAAAAAAATAAAAGAAAGCAATTAATTCTGTAGAAAGAAATAAAAAAAATGAAAGAAAAACAATGAACAGGGAAAAGAAAGAAAGGAAGGAAGGAAGCGTGATAGGGAATGAAAATAAAGAAAGAAAGAATTAAGGAGAAGAAGAATGAAGGAAATGAAAGAAAGGAAGAAACAGAATAAAAGGGATAAATTAAATAAGGAATGCTACAAAAGAGTAGATGTAAAAAAAATACAAAGCTCAAGGAAAAGACGGAGAAAGAAAGAAAGAAAGAAAGAAAGAAAAAGAAAAGAAAGAAAGTAAGGAAGAAAAAAGGACAGAAAAGACGGAGAAAGAAAGAAAGACTTAATGAAAGAAAGAAAAAGAAAAGAAAGAAAGAAAGAATAAATGGGATAAAAACTAACTAACTAAAATAACAAATGCTACAAAAGTGTAAATAAAAAAAAGAATAAAGAGTGAAACGCATGGCCCTTTTTGAGGGTTTTTTTCTTTCTTGGCACCCTGCTTTGTGTAAACTTGTGCCCAGTCTCAGCCACACTGACCGTAAGCTCTTTACAGTTGGCACTGGGCTCTTCCTGTTGGGGAGGACGACCCCAATCTTGGCATGAACTTATCTCCTAACCTATCTCTCCACAGCTCTATCCCAGACATGCAGAAGTTTGTTTGTCTTGGTTTGGTTCCCGATCCTCTGAAGAACGGTGGTGGATTTCCAAAAATCACCCCCCCATTCACACATCATAGTGAATTCATAGGAATGGTTCCTCAGTTAAAGCCTCCATGGAAAATAAATCTGCTTCTGGCATGGTGTCAGCATCAGGACATCAGGGAGCACGCCCACACGTTCGATAGAACTGCAGCGTGGGTGGAAACAAAAAGCCTTACCTCTGGGTTCACTGGTGAGCTCCAGTCAGTAACTACACGGGAAACTCCATAAACATTACGCCCGCTCGGTCCATAACTGTGTTTGGGTCCAGTTACAGGTCATTTACATATGAAAGTCCCAGCAGAACATTCTCCAGAGGACCATCTTCTCACAGTGCATCAGGGTACCATCATGTCCCCGGGTAAACGGTCCCCACGTGCCACGTAAGTTTTCCGACTGGACCACCTTCTTCCATGGCTCCAAGCTCCATAAACATTTCTGTAACTTGCTGATTTGGA
This sequence comes from Parotocinclus haroldoi, assembly GCA_034779995.1. Taxonomy (NCBI): domain Eukaryota; kingdom Metazoa; phylum Chordata; class Actinopteri; order Siluriformes; family Loricariidae; genus Parotocinclus; species Parotocinclus haroldoi. The sequence continues at coordinate 19,916 of JAUZST010030706.1, read as the reverse complement.
CCAGATTTGAATAATTATATCTCATTGTAAAGTCTTATATTAGAGACTGGAGGAGGAAAACTAACGCCATGTTCCACTTTTAAGCGAGTGTGACAGATTAGTAAATGTAAAATAGCTCAACGGTGCCACCTTCTGGCTGGCTCTAGTTACTGTTATTAAATTCATAGTAGATTTGGTTCTACATTGTCTTCTGTAGAAGTTTCCTTCTCTCCGTAAAGCTCTAAATCCATTTTACCACTCATGGTGGAGATGTTGGTGGAGCTGCTGGTGGAGCTGCTGGTGGTGCTGTTGGTGGTGCTGTTGGTGGTGCTGTTGGTGATGTTTCTGGTGGAGCTGTTGGTGGTGCTGCTGGTGGAGATGTTGGTGATGCTTCTGGTGGAGCTGTTTGTGGAGCTGTTGGTGGAGCTGCTGGTGGTGCTGCTGGTGGAGATGTTGGTGGGGCTGGTGGTGCTGTTGGTGGTACTGCTGGTGGAGATGTTGGTGGGGCTGGTGGTGCTGCTGGTGGAGCTGTTGGTGGTGCTGTTGGTGGTGCTGTTGGTGGTGCTGTTGGTGGTGCTGTTGGTGGAGCTGTTGGTGGAGCTGTTGGTGGAGCTGCTGGTGGAGATGGTGGTGGAGATGGTGGTGGGGTTGTTGGTGGGGCTGTTGGTGGGGCTGTTGGTGATGTTTCTGGTGGAGATGTTGGTGGAGCTACATTGGTGGAAGATTTTGATGGATCCATCTGCAAAAAGTCACAATTCTGGCTTCCACATTGTATGCACTTTTTGGAAGCGAGACCAGTAGCGCCCCCGTGTGTCTCTGAGTGTGAACATACACATTCGGGGTCAGTCGAGAACGAAGCAAGTCGTAAGACAGTATATTTTTAAAATATGTCTGATTTTACCTTTATTTACACAAGTTTTCCCTTGAGACAGAAAACATGAATAACACACAAACATACCAACGATAACACAACATAAAATCACAACACAAACAGTAACTATACTCTGAGCATCGTTTTCTTAACATTCATCTGTGAATGTGATGCAGTACTCAGGGTAAGCCCTTTCGGGACTAAACACCACAAATACACTTGGGTTGTCCATGTTGTCCACTACGCTGTGATAGAGGACACCTGGGTTCGAGGGATCCACGGGTGGAGGTACGTTGATGTCTTTTCTTCCTAAAGTATATCTGCCTGTGTGAACACGGCCCAGGAACATGACCTTCTGACGCTTGGTGTTCAGATCACATCTCCTCTGTGCTGATGATGCATCAACATAAAAGTAGATGCCCCTTCCATAAGCTGCCAAACATATTGGAACTTTAATCTCAAAATAATAATACAACTCTTCTCTTAAAATATTACCAATTTATTCCTAAAATATCACCAATTTATTCTCAAAATATTACCAATTTATTCCTAAAATATCACCAATTTATTCTCAAAATATTAACAATTTATTCTCAAAATATTACCAATTTATTCCCAAAATATTACCAATTTATTCCTAAAATATCACCAATTTATTCCTAAAATATCACCAATTTATTCATAAAATATCACCAATTTATTCTCAAAATATTAACAATTTATTCTCAAAATATTACCAATTTATTCCTAAAATATCACCAATTTATTCCTAAAATATTACCAATTTATTCTCAAAATATCACCAATTTATTCCCAAAATATTACCAATTTATTCCTGAAATATGACAAATATATTTAAAAAATATTACCAATTTATTCTTGAATTATTACCAATTTATTCTGAACATATTACCTATTTATTTGTGAAATATTACCAATTTATTCCTGAAAAATAAAACATTTATTCCTAAAATATCACCAATTTATTCTCAAAATATTACCAATTTATTCTCAAAATATTACCAATTTATTCTCAAAATGTTACCAATTTATTCCTAAAATATCACTAATTTATTCTCAAAATATTACCAATTTATTCCTAAAATATCACAAATATATTTAAAAAATATTAGCAATTTATTCCTGAAATATCACAAATATATTTAAAAAATATTACAAATTTATTCTTGAATTATTACCAATTTATTCTGAACATATTATCTATTTATTTGTGAAATATTACCAATTTATTCTCAAAATATTACCAATTTATTCCTAAAGTATTACAAATATATATTTAAAATATTCCCAATTTATTCCTGAAAAATAAAACATTTATTCCTGAAATATTACCAATTTATTCTCAAAATATTACCAATTTATTCTGAAAATATTACAAATTTATACTTAAAGTATTACAAATATAGTTCAAAAAATATTTCAAATTTATTCTTGAATTATTACCAATTTATTCTGAAAATATTACCAATGTATTCCTGAAATATTACCAATTTATTCTGAAAATATTATCTATTTATTCCTGAAATATTACCAATATATTCTGAATATATTAGATATTTATTTGTGAAATATTACCAATTTATTCTCAAAATATTACTTATTTATTCTTAAAGTATTACAAATATATTTTAAAAATATTATACATTTATTCTTGAATTATTACCAATTTATTCTGAAAATATTACCATTTTATTCCTGAATTATTACCAATTTATTCCTGAAATATAACCAATTTATTCTCAAAATATTACCAATTTATTCTGAACATATTACCTATTTATTTGAGAAATAATACCAATTTAGTCCCGAAGAATTACAAATTTATTCAAAAAGATATGACCTATTTCTTCTTGAAATATTATAACTTTATTATCAAAATATCAGCAATTTATTCTTTAAATATTACAAACTTATTCTCAAAATATTAGTACTTCTTTTGTGAAAGACTGCAATTTTCTTAAAATATTACAACGTCATTTTTAACATTTTATTCCTTTTTAAGCTTTGAAATATTACAACTTTTTGGTGAAATATTATGACTTCTCAAAGTTTTCCAACTTCGTTCTGAAAAAGTCGACATTTTTCTCAAAATATTACAACTTCAATACTGAAAAGTTTATTCTTATTACTTAATTCTCGACATATACTGCTCAGAAAAATGAAGGAATACTTCAAAATGAAAGAATACCCCAAGAATGAAATATCTTTGCAAGGATTATTTTACAACTTTGTTCTTGACAAAGGAAATACTGAAATAGTGATAACAATGTAAGAAAATCCCAGAAAAGCATAAAGCTAATGAATCACCACTGAAAGGAACCAGGCCTCCAACAAGAGAGTTCTCAATCGAAACTATACAAACGTATTATTCTATTATTGAGGAGGCAAACTGAGGACTCGCCCACAGCATAATGCAGTTTAGCTGGTAAATGAAAGCTTATTTTCTCTAGTCCTGAACAAATCTGACTGATTATTTTTAAAAAAATGGTTCATATATTCTATACATTTCATCGAACCATGGACCGTCATACTCACCTCTTTCAGAGGAGAAGAACGTCTCTGGCGGTCTAAAGAATCCACTCTTTTCCACTTGCTCCACATCTGCATGTCTCAGGCCATTAAACAAGAGCTTTACCTCGGCATTTGGCTCTAAAGTGAAACGCGTCCACAGACTTTTGTTCTCGATCCTCTCGATCTGAACCAACACAAAGACGATATCGAAACGTTAACCTGCTGGGCCGCCTAGATCGGCATACAATAAATCTTTCTTTTTTTTTTAAGGTTATCCAAAATTTTGGTCTCGGCCAAAGTTTGTTGATTTATTTTCTTCCATTTCATGCCAGTTTGAGATCCTTTGGCTGGCATTTTGACACGGTTTTGGAATTAGGATTCTCACCTTGATTATGATCCTGCTAGAGAAGGTGTCATTGAATCTTTGCACCACTGCAAGGTACTCGAGTTTGTCCATGTCCATGTCCACTTCCACCTTTTTGAAGCTTTCCTCTTCACTTCCGCTCCACTTCCCAGGGAAGGGTTCTGCCATGCAGCAAGACGAGTTAAAGCTGGTGTTAACTCCTGAAGCTGCAGGTCATAAGACCATAAGCTCGTACCGTATAACCCAGAAGTTCCCCCACCTGTCAGCTCCTTTCTGAGGACCGAGTAGACCCGGGAGGTTTCCTGGTCGGTGGCAGTCATGTCGACCACGTTGAGAGTTAATGTTTTATTTCCATGCTTCACGCTGACCGTTTCCTGCAGGCACATGTTCTGGACTTCCACATCATAGCTGTCCTCACAGCTCAGCAGCACAGGACCATCAGCCTCGGCGTTTATCATCCACCGGATGCTCTGAAACGCTTTTAGCTTTTTCTCCAGTGATCTTATGGCTATAAATTCATCTATCATTTCAGCCGCCTCCTTTCTGGCTGCTAAAATTTTGACAGCAAGACCACTGAAGTGCAGAACTCTACCACAAACATGAACATCGACGCCGTGCTTCTCCCGTAACTCGACGATCTTTGACAAGAGCCCCTTGCCACAGAGATGAAACTGAAAGTGAAACAACAGGTTTGTTGATAGGAAGCACTCATAATGCTTCGTTACGGCCCGTGAAGCTTCGTTCAGCAGTTCTGGTTGCTTTGAGAAGATGTGGATGGCTGCAGGTTCACAGAGATCTGAGTGACGGTGCAAAGATCCAGAGCAAATAAAGCTCTTAAAAAGCTCTGCGAATGAAAAACAAAACTTTGCCCTTAAAATGTTCTGGCTGGACGTTTGGGTTCCTCTAGACAACCTGCACGCCTTTTCTGTCTTTCTTTTGTTTTGTCTGGGTTGCTGAAGGTCACGCTGACTTACCGTGTTCAGTGTTCTCTCGTGCATCGGTACCGAATAAAGCGACTTTTAAGAACGACTGATGAAATTTCTCTTGTGCGAATTCAAATTGTATTGTTTCCGGGGCTTTCATGCTCCTCAGTGCCGCCACGATCGAAGTTCTGGCGAACATTTTGGCATCGAAGCTCCGGTGCAGTTCTGTGAGCGGGGCGACATGAAAAGTGGGCGTGAAAAATAAAATACGAAATCAACTGTTTAACTTCATTATCGCCTTAAATCGACAAACCGTTTTCATCGGTAACGACAGTGAAGCATTTGTATTTTCTTTTCTGGCACTCCCGTATGGCATCTTGGAGGTACTGTTGGGCAGCGCTGCCACACAAACACGGAACATGGATAAGCAGATGGCAGGGAAGGCGCCCGGGTCCGGTCACTGTTATCGCCCCGCTTCGTGCTGGTCATGAGAAGAAGCATTAATAACATATTATTATTATTATATTAATAACATCTACGATCTAAACCAAGTGAATATCTTTCTTTCTTTCTTACTTGAGCTTTATAGAGCGACAGAACTATTGTATTTGGGAAAACTGTACGACTAAACGGAGGCCCGAGTTACTGCCTGGATACAAGATAAGATACGGTTAGCCATACAGGTACAGGAATACAGGTACTGTATGGTACCCTGTGGCACAGTTTGCCCCAAAATGTTCCAGCTGGGTCTGTAGATTATTATCCTGATGAAAAATGCCAGATGGAATCCCTGCCATGAGAGGCAACACTCGTGGGCACAGCGTGAGCCCTGCTCATCGCCGAGTTGTTAGCGTCCCTTGTATCACTACCAGGGGTGATCATCACACCAGCAGTTGGGGCAGAGTGTCGCGCCACACCAAGGGCAGAACTGAAGCCATCAGTCATCACTGATCCTAAACAAAACCCATTCGCAACACCACTGAAAATAAAAGTGTTGGCTATCTCTTACCAAGAGGTACACTGACCAAAAGTAGCCCATGAGAGCCTTTTTATATGGCAGGACTAAAGGGGAAGCACTTTTGCCCCTCTTGGGGTAAAACCCAGTATCTATTCAGAGCACATTATATAGTATTATTATAGCATTACTGTATTACAGACAGTAGCATTCCTGCTATTTTAGACAATAGCAAGTAGCATCTTGTTGCGCTTTTTGTCATATTTATGGTATAAAGTGCCCCATAAATGACTGATTTACCTGCTATGCTACTGTGCTGTTTGGATTTTAAACTACGCAATGGAACGAAGGTTAGAAGGTTTGCACTTAATTAGTACAGAAACACAAAGTGGCTTTTAGCCATAGGCGTTTGAGCTGGGAAAAAAAACCCAACAAAAACCGCAAGGCTGCAGTTAGAAGAAGAGCTACCTGTGTTACCTGTTCTACGTAGCTCAGTCTTCACCTTTGCCCCTGCTGCATTTAGGATCCTGCCGTCTATAAACACAGTAAACATACCGAGCTGAAGAAATCCAGCACAACACGTGAACCAAAAGGTTTTACGTGTGAATCCATTTTGAAACTGTAGATGTCGCTGTTGGCTTCCTTAACCCACGATTGCTAAAATCAGCCGGATAAGAGAATCTACCAAATAGAAATTCAGTAGTGATTTTGAGAGCATCATACCTGAGGTTGAGCGACACTGGGGGATTATTATGACGTCTGAAGCTTGTGGGACTTTGTCTGAAATAGTTGCATAAATTGCAACATTATTGACGTACAGGACCATCGTTTTATTCTCCTGGAAAAGCGCCTTGGTAAAGGTGTCTAAAGTAAAAAAGAAGAAGAAGAAGAAGAAGAACATTGTTAATTTGGATGAGTTATTCAGATGATTGAAGTGAGATTTCTCTTACCTTTAGATGAAGATGTGGAGCGTCTCTGAAAGGGTAACACATTGGAACATGATCAGGGTTAAAACGAGGTGTTTATTTATTCATTTTCTGCTAATATTTTGGTACTGTCTTTTGTTTTCTACTAATTAATCCAAAATGAACAGTTTGGCTAAGCAGTAATTTTCCCCCATGGAAAACGAATAGTGGAACGTTCCTGTGACCCTTGACGTTTGAATTTGAACTGTAACTGTCACTTTTCAACTGTCGCTTTCTCACAGAGGCCCAAGCAGCCACAAGATTCTGACCTGAAATTTACGATCTGGCTTTATGACAGTTATTATTATTTTTCAAAGTATTGCGCCCCCAGTCTGCTACTTATTGTCTCAGAATTTCCCATTACCTGAGGTGTGTGCGCTTTGGGTTGTTCTCTCTTAAGAACAGCCATGCAGGACAGCATCGGTCTCAGGGTGTCTAGAAACTTTTGTCCATCCGTTCTGAAATATGGAAGCGCTCCTGGCTGGCACACGGTGACCGTTTTGCATGACAGCCCTTCAGTTTTTTCTTTGATGGCAGCTTTGGCATGGTCGAGTTCTTTCTGAGTTCCCGTCAGCTCCAGAGTTTCGGTGTTTGGGTTCCACGTGATGAGCTCAGACAGACGTGCGAGTCCGAGCTGGTCCAATAGCGATGGTAGACTCTCGGATAACTCCACACTCTCATTCAGCATCATGTGCTCTGTCACTTTGGTTCGCTCCCGAACGAACTCGCGAATCTTCTTCTCCGTCGACTCCACGTCCATCTTTTGTCCCGCTAACGTACACACCGCCCCCCTGTCCTCGTTCTCCGTATTTTCGAACGCACTCACGTGCACCCCGGGACAGCTTCGCTTTAGGTCTTCAACGAAATCCCCAAAGCTCTCGGTGTGGACGGCCGGAACCCCTTCGTCACGGATCTCAACCTGTTTTGAGGTGAAGTTATCCCGGAGGATTTGCTCTGCCTTTGTAAGATCGTACTGAGATAACCCGTAAAGGATCGCTCTGCCGTCCGAAGGCAGATCGACGGCGGCGTGTACGTCTGCAGGACCGAAGTAAGTCCTAGAGATGTCTCCTGAACCTCTGGATCTTAGAAAAGCCACCAGTGCAGGGTCCATGTCCATTTCCTTGCTCCTCACCCTCCGTTGGGCGAGGCGGACCTCGGCGTGAACGAACGACACACTCTCAGGACCGCCCGTCATTCGGAGCAGCAGTGCGGCCTGGTCAAACTGGAACTCCACGTTCCTCTGCTCGTCCTCCAGCTGCCGTATGAAATGGGGCCGAAGGAGATGGGCATACACCGAAAAAGAAGGGATTGCAATTTCAGCCGTATCATTTTCACCTGAACAGGGACAGAACAGGGCCGATCAGAATCCGAACTTACTGATCTTACGTAGATAAAATGTTGAAACGCATTTGTGACTCTTACAGCTGGTGGTCTCAGGTTTGCTCTGCTCCCCACCGTCCTAAAATGATTGATATTTATTAGAAGTCGTGTTTGTGTGTACAACGAATCCATTCATTTGTCAATTTTTTAAGTATTTTCAAACCTTACTTGTCTGTCGGGGGCTGTGTTTTCTTGCATTTCTTGAAACAGATCTAACTTTCCTGGAAGCCCTGTGTTTTTGGTACACCCTTTTTGGTCATGTTGCAGTACCCGGTCCCGTACTGAAAGCAAAACAGAGGTTTAAGTACCACTTTGTGTCCAGAAAGCTCTGAGGGACCTGCTGACCTCAACTGATGCTTCTGCTTCTTCTTCATCCTGAACTTAACTTGTTTTTTTGTTTTTTTAACATGATCCTGATTACGTGATTTGGAACGAAAAGGCATAACTTTGCTGCCCCCTGTGCACGTACGAACGTAGGAACGACATGTTTTTTTTTTTTCTTACCTTGTTCAGACCTGAAAGAGACGCGGAACAAATCAGAGGAAACTCGAAGAACACGGCAATCTCCACCGCCCGACTTTCTATTTACGCTGGAGTGCCTCTGGAGAATTTCTGTGAGATTCTCACCCTCTGCCTCCCCCTCATACGTGGCAAACAGGTGAAACTGAAATTCGGCCATTGCTTCGACAGCTTTAGCGTTTCCAAAGCTGAGAGATCGAGTGGATGTGGTTTTTGGGCGACGTTTCAGAATGCGCCTGCACACCAAAGAAGGGCATGTGTATGGGCGCGTCTGCACGGGCAAACCAGCGTGACAGAACTGAAAGCGAAAGTAGATTTGGACGATAGCTGGGATGATTTATGATTTAAAACCTTAAATAACGAGGAGAAGAAATGTTAAAGATGCTTTATTTTGTCAGTCAGCACCGGTAACTGGGCATACATTGGTGTTCACGCGTCAAAAGGTACAAGCAAAGTCAGAAACGCGAGAGCTAAATATGGCTAACTGTGACATTTATGTGATTTAAGGTATTCATTTCATCTAATGCTGTAAAGTTTAGCTTAAAGCGTCTCTCATCCTGGACTTTTAAGGATGAATGGTGACCTCGGCTTCCCCGTACACCTGCCGGAGAGCAGGGCAGTCCAGACTGGCCATCATTCTGGTGGTTCCCGTCCGGCGAGGATTAAAACGTTCCGTCCACGTTATAGAGCTTCCCGGACCAATGATGCTGCAAGGGAACAGATATACAGGTTAAAGGTTCGAATCGATGTATAGCCCAGATTGAACGTAAGGTGAAATCGTCAATTCATGAACGTTCCTTCACCTGTACTGCTTGGAACTGATTGGCATGATCCCGGGACCCTCCAGGCGCACATAGACGTTCTCCAGACTGTACTTAAAGGGGTTGGTGAACTCCACTGTTACGTACATTTCCTCATCCACCCTCGGAGAACCAGTGACCTGGAAGAGACGGAGTGTGTAAAATCAAAAGAAATGATGGAAGCCAAGATCCATCCTGTGAAAGGTCCGTGTTCTTCAAACACAACAGGGCGCCGATTGAAACTTTAGGACTATTTTAGTGTGATATTCTCATGCTGTTTTGGCTCGCAGAACTGACTGTCGGGTTGACGTCAACTGGGCTTCTTCCTGGCTCCGTTTCACCACTCATCCGAAAGGCTTCTTCAGTTCTAGAAGCTGTCCAAGGTAGTTAACCCTGGAGTGTGACTGTCATCTTGAAGGTGGTCCTGGGAGTCCTTGACCCACCCTGTCAACCCATGCGTTGTCAGGATAACAGGGGCCAAGGTGTGACCCATTACTGACCCATTGTGTTGAGGTGTGAATGGAGGTTAAACCTCCTGGGAAGGGATAGCAAGACTGCTTTTAGGTTGCCGACAACTGGTGTCATAAACTGCCCCCTCTGTTCAACAGCAGTTGTTCTACTTGGACATTATGAAGCTCTTTCACACCAGCTTGTCTTTCAAAATTTGAACCTCTGTTTTTGTATTTAGGTAATATTCGTGCGGAAATATAGACAATTCGGGAGGGTTTATAAACGCTGTGAGAATTGTGAGAGCAGTTAAGCCAAGAGGCAACGACCAAAGGTTCGCCAGACCTGCACGGTAAGTTTGGGGGAGTGCAGAGTGACGACCCTCATCGCGGTTATGATCCGACCCGTCTCCTTCACTTTTCCTGTGGCGATGAAGTGCAGGTTTCTCTGCTCCACCAGCTTGCGCTGGTAATCCTTACTGCGCACCAACACTTTTACCGTCTTACCTAGAAGCAACAGAGTGGGATCAAACACATTTCTGTAAGAACACTCATCCACTCAAGAACATTTTTTGTTCCTTTACAGAGTTTCTCAAGGTCATGAAATGCTAGGGGAAGTGGAAAAATTCATCCATTTGATTTTGCCATTCAAGAACGATCTCATGCTTCATATTCTGCATCGGCCATCTTGCTGTAACGCTCGTACCATTGTTGTCACAAACACAGATGGACCGATCTCAGCTGTGCACCCAACCTCCCAACCCTGCTCATGCTTACTCTGCTGGGGCTCCAGCTTCACCGTCGGGGTCTGGAAGACGACCTCAGCGCTCGAGACGCCTGTGTAATAGACCACGTTGCCGCTGATGTAGATGTCCACCACACGTCTCTGGTTGCTGCGGTTGACGAACTCGAGTACCAAGTCAAAATCGCTGCCCAGCTGCACCTCCAGAGGCGGAATCTCCACATCGACGTCTGGCGAGTCCAGGGAGGCCTTTTCTCGCTGGCATCCAAACTCCTCTGCCTTCTCCAGCACTCTGCGCTCTTCAGCGCTACCTACAAAGAGGCAAAGAAACAGAGTTAAACGGCTCATCGAAGGCTTTTGCTGTAGCCCGAGCAAGATCTAAATGACGCCTCATCAGGGCATGGACCCCACGGACTTCACAAGACCTCTGAAGCTCCTGTGTTAACCTTAGGGCTGAAGGATGAAGGTTTAGGTTGAAGCTCCTACCCTCAGGGTATTTGTAATTGCTGGTGATGTCTCTACGTCCGTCGTGCAACACTGCTTTGGTCAGCACCATACGGCCCACGTGACTCGTGTTGACCTTCACTGGTGCCAGGGTGCCATCCTTACTTCTGCTGTAGTACACCAGGTCGCTGTTCACCTAAGGGCAGCGGTTCGTTAGAAACCTCAGCTCACTGCTCTGATTAAAGGTGGTTAAGATCTGATAGGGGCGTGCCTACCTCAGCAAACACAAAAGGGGCATCGAAAGGGTAGCACACTTGGCCGTGTTTGATGGCCGCCACCGATGCAGGTCCACACCTGTACATACCTGTAGGAGTTCATCACGGGCAACAAAAAACAAAAAAAAACAAAACACATTTATTCCAAAGCTAAAGTATGCACACGTGTAGAACCCATGTCCCGGACTACTTAAGATCTAGTCCCATGCGTGATTGTGTGCGTTCTCACCATCGCTGGTCTCCTGGGGTGTAGCATCAACCACCTGCCAGCCTCCAAAGCCCTCAGGGAGGTCAGGCCTCGACATGTAGCACTCGTTCCAGCAGTGATAATTCCTAAAATACGAGACGAATCGTAGCCATAAAACGATCTGGCTGTTTGGTTTTTGAGGTTATGCCAGGAATCATGGTTTAAGTTCCGATCGTAACACTGACCAGATGGAGTCCCTGGTACGGTTCCTGTCCACTTTACCGTTCTCGTCCAGTATGATGTCCATCTTCAGGTTGCCATCGTTATCATGGGCAGAGAAGTAGTTAGTCACCACTCTCCCAGGGATTCCCAGGCAGCGCAAGACTACCAGAGATAGTCCAATTAAAAAAAGAGGCTTATTACAATTTCAGATTCTCTTCTAAAGCAACAGCGGAAAGGAAAAACTCCCTGTATGCTATCAGATGTAAGATATATAGTTTGGCTAGAGCAGAGCCAACCCTGCAGTACCGTCTTTGACCAGCAGAGGGTGGCTCAAGCGTTGGGTAGAAGGAGACCAGAGAGGTGTAGTGTAAAGCTGGCTTGTCATGACTGGACAGACTACATTTCCCAAAGTGCACTGGGGCTAATTAGCCCTGGAGGAAATACAGATGGCCATCAAGGCATATAAGGGGGTTGTAAACGATGTCAGGGTAGGGTTGTTGGGTCTCTCTATTTCCACTCTTTTAAAGATGCTGTTGCTGTTTGTGGAAACCATTTGAAGTTCCTTGTTGTTTTCATTCTTTTGTTGTTCTTCCCTGCCCTTTTCCTGGATCCTCCATATAACTGCACTAATAACACTACTACACACACATAAATGAAGTTAATATTTGTAACTAAGGGTCCTTACCACCTTAATTTAACTCAGAAGCGAAGTCGTCGTGTCTACGTTAGTAGTAGTAACTTCATATGGCCACCAGATGGCAGCAAGAGCATAAAGATCCACTCACAGGTGTTGAAAACCGCCGCGTAGACCCAGCACTGGGCATAGCAGACTGACAGCCCTCCACTGGTAGCGTAGTCCAACAGGATCTCCACACTGCCCGTCCAGGAGGTTGGTGCCACGCCGTAGGTGTAATCACCACTCCAGTTTCCCACCAGCACACCGTCATCATCACGTGAGTTCAGCTGTTAGGACAAGAGCAGATCCTGGTATCGTTTTAGCGCTGTTACTAAACAGATCATGGCCCTCTAGATGAGGAGTCTGATCCTTCTAACGAGCTTGGGTTCGTCAGGCTTTAATTTTAAACCAGGATTTGGATTTAAGCTCTTAAGCTGTTAAAGTCCCGTCAGGCAAAATGAAGTGACTGATCTTGTAGCTGGTTTTGATTTGAGGGATCAGTCAGAAATGCTACGGGACGCTTATACAGCATCAGCAGCTCCTTCTTTTCTTTTCTTTCTGATTTTCTTTCATTCTTTCCTTTCGATTTTTGCTTTCTGTCTTCAGTTCATTCATTTATTCTCCCTTCTTTCTTTCTTTTTGTTTCTCTTTATTATTCAGTGCTTTCTTTCTTCAATTATTTCATTCAGACTTTTCCTTTACCTTTCTTTTTCAGTATTTTCTTTAGTATTCATTAATTCTTTCTTAATATTCTCTTAATTCCCCTTCCTTAATTGATTCCTTTTTTTCTTTCCTTCGCTCTTTCTTTCTTTATTCTTTTCTTTCTTTTCTTTTTTCTTTGGTATTCATTGCTCTCTTTCTCCCATTCAGGAATTATTTTTCTCTCTAACCTTTCTTCCTTCATCTCTTTTTCTCTTTTGTTCTCAGTATTGTCAGCTCTCACATTTCAGTGTTTATTTTCTCTATAATATCCAGTTCTTATATACATTCTGTTCAGACTGAAGCTCAGAGTCTGATCATAATGATGATGTAGCAGAGAAGGAACCATAGAATGGAACCTTTTTTACCTCAGATATGAACAAATCATTTGTTTGTTCTCTTTATCTGAAATCGGAACGATAAACAAATCTGTAAAATAAGGTTCATATATGAAGAGAAAAAATAAAGGCTTAAATAAACATTATCCTTACAGCTCATATAATCTTATAAGCCAAGAAACTGTTTGTTTTCCCCTCGGGCTGCCTGTTTATCTAAGAATAGATAGCCCCGCCCACTAAGGAAGAGGTCCGGGGGCTCTGAGTGGGGGGGTGGGGTGGGGTGGGGTGGGTATCTCACCATGGCAGAGGCCTTCCTGCTGATCTTGATAGGATCTCCACGGTTAGTCAGGGGCATTTCAGCTTTATCCAGGATGAACAGGCAGGCGTCCAGGATACCGTACTCAAACTGTAACAGAGATCAAAACGGTCTAAATAACAGCACCGGGACCCCCGAGTCACTGACAGGAACACAGGGGAAGCCTGTCCCACCGGACTCTAAACAAACATGCCGCTATTATTATTCTTCAGTTCAATCTTTTTGTTCTGCTTTCATTCTTTCTTTCTCACTATGGTCTTTAGATTTCCTACTTTTCTCTTCTTTTTTCTTTAGTCTGCATGGCTTTCTTTCTTTCTTTCTTTTTTCTCTAACCTTTCTCCCTTCATCTCTTTTCTTTCTTTCTTTCTTTCTTTCTTTCTTTCTTTCTTTTCTCCTTCATCTCTTTTCTTTCTTTCTTTTTCTTTCTTTCTTTCTTTTTTCTCTAACATTTCTTCCTTCATATATTTTCTTTCTTTCTTTCTTTCTTTCTTTTTCTTTCTTTCTTTCTTTATTTTTCTTTCTTTCTTTCTTTCTTTTTTCTCTAACCTTTCTTCCTTCATCTCGTTTCTTTCTTTCTTTCTTTCTTGCATTCTCAGTATTCTCTTTAGCCTTTCTTCTTTTCTTTTCCCTCCTTTCTTTATTTTCTTTTCTGCATTCATCATTCTATTCCCTTTATTTCCTTTCTTTTAAGTATTCATTGCTGTCTTTTCTTTTCTTCTCTTTCTTTCTTTCTTCCACAGTTCACTTCTGAGACTCACACGCCCCTTTTTGGTGGTGGACAGGGTTACCATGGGCACTGTGATGCCCAGTGTGCTCTGCCCATGTGTTTAGAGTGGCAGTACCTGTCCGTAGTTCCATGCCCGCTCTGACACATCATTATATGCCCCGTGGTAGATGATGCCCAGCTCGTTCATCACACACTCCTCCCTTTCCTCCTCATCGTCCATGAACACGGAATCACCTACCGAGAAAATGCCAAGGGTAGAGATGGCACCGGATTATACCATCGTAAGCCAGGATTAAAGAGCCACGTTACCAAGGTGATGCCTAGATGACTGGGCCTGGGTCATTTCCTAAACAATCACTTTCTTTCTTTCTTTCTTTCTTTTTTTGTCAGTATTCTCTTCAGAATTGATTTTTCCCTTCTTTCTGTCTCTTAGTAAGCACAGGGTTTCCTGACCTGGTGACCAGGGGTTGAACAGGATATAAAAGTCCAGCCTCGGGTCCCTCCTGGTCCTGCGGATTCCATAGGGCGTGACCACAGCGACGTACACCCCGAATTTTCCCACAATGCAGTCCGGCGCCGTGGTGATGCCCATGGTAACGACGTTATCGGAACTCTCTACCACCCGGCCGCGCCACACACTCCGACGCTCCTCATTAGGGAAGACGGGCACGTACGTTCCTTTACTGTACTGAGGGCTGGCACCTGAGGGAGAGGGCACAGGAAAGGGGATAATACTTAGTGATCACACTTAGGGGCACCGCCCGTCCAATAAAGACTTCTAATTAAACTCCCAAAATTCAACAAACTGGAGGAAACACAGGCGAGCAGAGAACAGAAAAAAAACACCTTATGGCTTAATATTAACGGAGTAACCAGCCTTTCTTTCTTTCTTTCTTTTTTAATATTTTACTAAGCCTTTCTTTCTTTCTTCCTTTTTTAGTATTTTACTAAGCCTTTCTTTCTTTCTTTCTTTTTTAGTATTTTACTAAGCCTTTCTTTCTTTCTTTCTTTTTTAGTATTTTACTAAGCCTTTCTTTCTTTCTTTC
>JAUZST010030695.1:0-29242 GCA_034779995.1 Parotocinclus haroldoi | reverse complement strand
CAGATTGTGCCAATTTAGCATAATCGGATGTCTTTGGCCTGTGGGAGGTAACAGGAGTGCCATGAATAAGGAGGATATGCAGATCCCACAGAAATAACCCAGACCATTCCACCTGGGAACCGAACCCAGGACCTTCTTGGTGCTCACCAAGAAGGTGGCTGAGCTTACCTGGAAGAGTAAAGTTAGAATCCGTGTATATGCTGTTTTCAATATAGTTATAGAAACTACATTCACATGAACTGTAGAGCAAAAGAGGGTTTGGAAAAGTTCAATTAATTCTGTATTTGGAAATCCATCATGGAGATAACAATAAAGAAAAGATGGTGTGATGTTTCTATAAGATGTCTATACAGCAGGCAGGTGTCACATTTGAGGACAGGAAAATGTCTTGATTGGAGCTCAGCATTAAGCATTGCCTTCTTCAGCTCTCGACAACTTGGACCTCTGCTGCTTCCATGTAGCGTTTTCTGCAGCCAGGGAGCAGGGCAGGGCCATCATTGTGATGTTGCTACTCAAAAGGTTAGGGGACACAGTGGGCATGTAAATGTTGGTTCAGTAAACAGGAAAGATGTAAAGGACGAGTGTGAAGGATGGAAGTGTGACATGGTGAGCGGAGGAACTGTGGCCGGTCAGTTGTGGACCAAAACCAGGAACATTGCCTTCCTGGTGTCAGAGAGCTGTAATCACCATACTTCAACCCCAAATCAAAAGAAGTTGGGACAGTATGGAAAATTAAACTAAATGCACAGTGCTTCTTACAGTTCCTTTGACTTGTTTTTCATTGCAGACAGCATGAACCTGAGATGCTGGATGTTTTGTCTGGTCAGCCTCATTTACCACTTTCTAATGTTCTCATTCCTTTTCATTTGGGCACAAAGGATGCCAGCCTATTTAGTGTTTCTTGCTGATTTAGCGTTTTATTCCTCCTGCAAACACGTAGAGTTTTGTGACAGTAAGGGGGGCGGCGGCACTCGTTCGATAGCACCGCTGCCTCACAGCAAGAAAGTCCCGGGTTCAGACCCCCGGTTGGAGCAGCCTGGGTCCTTTCTGTTTAAAGTCTGCATGTCCTCCCCATGTCTGCGTGGGTTTACTCTGGGTACTCCACTTTCTTCCCACAGTCCAACGACATGCGCGTTAGAATAATTGATTACAATAAATTGTCATTGACTATGTGTGTGTGTGTGTGTGTGTGTGTGTGTGTGTGTGTGTGTGTGTGTGTGTGTGTGAGTGACTGGAGTTGAGATGAACTTGTGTATGGATGTGTCTCTGAGATGGCCACTAATGCCGGTAGCGACGTTAAATAAGTCAAATAAATAAACAAACAAATGACAGTACGGGGTCGTTTGTTGCCGCACTGTTTGTTTTGTCATTCTCCAAACATTCTCTATTGGGGATAGGTCAGGACTAAAGGTACCCCAGTCTATTACCTGCAACCTCTTTTTCAACAGCCACACCTTTATAATGTGTGCAGCATGCGGTTTTGCATTGTCTTGTTGAAAAAATGCCATTTCCATCCCTGTTAAACACGTTATGTAATATATCCGCATTTAAAAACACCGTATATAAATATAGTAAAGTTTTACTTTGATCTTGGATAAGGACTGCTGCTACATGACTATAGAAGGTGGATCTTCTGCCTGGGTCGTTTCTGTGTGCAGTCTACATAGGTTTACTCAGGGTACTCCGGTTTCCTCCCACAGTCCAAAAACATGTTAGGTTAATTGGTTGCTCTAAAAAATGCCATTAACTTGTGTGTATATAACAAGTTGTGATATAACCTTGTTGTGTAGATATAACCTTGGGTGTGTCGCTGAAATGGCCACTGATGCCGAGAGTGACATTAAGTAAAACGATAAGCAAGCAAACATGCCTACAGAGCTAGCACTCGATGTTATGTGATGCGCTGCTGTCAGTGTGATTCTTTTTTACCACAACACGCATATTCATACATCACCCCACATATGAACTGCATACACCGTAAAGAAAGAATTGTGCAGAAGCAGTAGCTAGAATGGATGAATTGCAACTTGTTCTGCTTCTGTGCGATCAGCTATTTATAGCCTTGTGAGATATAGCGTAATGACATGAATAATACACTACGTGTGTATTGTGTGTGTGTTTGTGCTGCGAGACTGATTGTTTTCTAAGAAATGCTTGCATTATTACCATTGCCTGTCAGCCGTCCGATCACGTAGAAGGACGTGCAGCGAATTCCATCGTTGCTGCTGCAGGTGAAGCTTTATAGTCTTATATAATGACGTGTATTGAGCCCTGGCCGATTTGCCAGTTGTTGCAATTCGACAAAAAAGGAACATGAAAGCACCTTTCAACTGGATTTGTTCTGCTCTGCTTTCTGAATTTCAAGTATTCAGCCCGGGAAACCATGCAAAATGGCTCGTAATGTGAAGAAACCGCACAGATCTCGACTGGTCCGACAAAACGGGGACCAGAAAGAAATTCAATTAGCGAAATGCTTTTGATGCGCATCGGTGATGCTAAAGTTTGCGTAACATCACAAGGTGCGCATGCTATTTTCAGATATTTTTTTTTTCTGACCGTGGAAATGGTTTGTTTCGCCCCATAGGATCTGGGTGCTTGGAGAATCCAGTTTTGTATTTTAAGTCATGATCTTCTTTTGTCGGAAGGCAGTCGCGTTGGTTCGTTGGTTTTGAATCTTTTTTTTTTTTTTTACCCTTCTATCTTGTGGTGCGAGCTAGCGCTGGGTCGTATGACCAAAAGTACTTGTTTAATAATTCTGATAATTTATTTTATTTCTGTATTTTTATATATAAATTTGTGGCTTGTTCTACTGCCAGGAGTACCCAGAATATAAAATTAAATCCATCCATTCATCCATCATCTTCCGCTTAATCCACACGGGGTAGCCGATGCCCACCCGGCAACTCTGGGCGCAAGAGCAGGAACAACCCCAGACGAGGCACCAATCCATCGTGGGGTATGTTTGGAGTCACACACTAAAGGCCACTTTAGAGACACCGATCAGCCTAACACACATGTCTCTGGACTGTGGGAGGAAACTGGAGTACCCAGAGCGAACCCACGCAGAGACAGGGAGGACAAGCAGACTCCACATAGAAAGGACACAATTCAGTCAACCCTGGGATTAAACCCGGGTTGGGGTTCAAGGATACTGAACAGTGATCTGATTGGTCGCCTTCCATCCACCAGCCAATGGTGTGCCGTGTAAAATCTCATGTGGTAGCTCAACTAGCTTAAGCGGTAGTGCCGTACACACATGCGTGTATTCATCCGATTATATGTCTAAACCAACTTAAAAATAATTGAATGCAACATAATTTAAATCTTAAAATCAGCAGAATCCTGCAATATAGCCAAAAACCCTGTGATACAATATTAGATATATACACAAAAATAATCTGCGATACGGCAAGGGATTACGGCAAGGGATTACTGGATTACTGTATATGGAAAATTTATAGAGTATGAGAAAATAAAGCCGATGTACGGGACGAACCGTACCGTAGATCACCCAGCACTAGTTCATGCACACTCGGGTTGAAATGATTTGCACTCTTCACATATTTGAAGTTTAAGTTATACTTAAACTCAACTGCAATTACAACATAGATTTAAAAAAAAATGTCTATAATGATAACCATAATGAACAGTTGATTTTGTGTAATGATGTGTACTGGTTGTGTATGATCCTCTTATAAAGCGACCTTGGGTTTGTGAAAGGCGCTATATAAGTTTAACTTATTATTATTATCATACTTTCTACAAGTTTGATACTGAAGTATAAAATCACAGTGCTGGACTCACAGAAGCAACTCATGGAGAGTGTAACTATAAACAGAGACAGATCTGGGCTACTTGAATTTCAGTGCAAAGCGGTGGAGAAAGATTTGTGACCGCGGGTGTGCAATTCATCATGTTGCTTATACTCTTTGATTTTTGTTTCACAGGGGAAACAGTTAGAGGTGTGCAGCTTTCAGTTATCTTTACACAAACACGTTCAAATCTGCGACGCTAAAGCCGAGTGTCTTGTCGATAGGTCGTGATAAAGAATCAAGCATGTAATAATCTCATAAAATGCGTATATGAATTTGCATATAAACAGCAAATAATTTCTGTTGTAATGCACAGAAGGAGAACTTACCTCCTTAGACAGCTTTCAATATTTGCCTCCAATAAGCTTTACAATAAAGATTTGTCTAAAATACACAATAATAATGGAACGGCTCACCTGGTTAAGACACTGTTTCTGTCTCTTAAGAAGCTACATGTTGCTTCTAGCCACTAACATTCAGATTTACTGTGAATGAAGTTTTATTTTGCCGTTTTTAATGCTTTTATTTACATTGCCAAAGTCTGAAAATAAAGTTCCTTTCTTTGTCCTTACAGTATACGTCAGTTGTGCATGATTTGGACTTAAGTGAAGTGTTATAGCCTAGTGGTTGGTGATGGACTTTGGTTTAGAAGGTCCAGGGTTCATATCCCACCCCTGGCAAGCTGCCACTGTTGGGTCCTTAAGCAAGGCCCTTAACCCTCCATTGCATTTATTGTAATACTGGATAAGGGCGTCTGATAAATGACATGAATGTAAATGTATAACGAGTATTACACCATTATACATCTTTTCCCTTTTCAGTGGATTCATTTCATTCTTTTAAACCTTTAGGCGAAAATAAT
Organism: Parotocinclus haroldoi; assembly: GCA_034779995.1. Taxonomy (NCBI): domain Eukaryota; kingdom Metazoa; phylum Chordata; class Actinopteri; order Siluriformes; family Loricariidae; genus Parotocinclus; species Parotocinclus haroldoi. The sequence continues at coordinate 24,568 of JAUZST010030695.1, read as the reverse complement.
CTAGCACCTTTTTTTGTGTACAAAATGTTTGAATGTGTCGATTCAAATGCAGGTACAGTCACAGGTTAGGTATTGTCACACCGACAGCGATTTCATGCCACGCCCTGGATTCCGGCGTATTAACGCTCGCCACATGCCGTGTATTCTAGTGATTGCCGGGCTCACCGTTTGAACCCCACTGCATCTTCTCACTCCCTTGAGAATTCTCTTAGCTAATCACGGAGTTCTTCTGATTCCTCAGACTGATTTTGGGGGTTTCCTTGCCCTACCTAGTCTTTGATTAACCCTAGACCATCTTGTATTGCTGCCCTTTACTGCTTCTCTGTCCATCAAAATCTTCCTTTAATCTCGTCTCTGGTGCATTTGGGGTGATTTTATGTTTATGGCCCTGCACCAACCCTAGGAAATTACAGTTTAAGAGTATTTTAAGAGCACAATTGTTTGCAACGTGGGGTGTACATTCAGTTGTTGTTGGAAAACTGAACTGCTAGGCACTATAAATGCCACATTTGTGTCTTTAAGTACTTACATGTCTTCAATACTTACTTACATTTCTGTCAATTAGCATTACAATCAAAGCAGCTATGGGTTAGAGGTCCTGTTCAAGGACCCAACAGTAGCAGCTTGGGAGAAGTGGGATTTAAAATCTGGACCTTCTGGTCCATATTCCAGTACCTTAACTCCTAGGCTACCACAGTCCCAATAAGTACTACTTCAAATGTGAACCCTCATATTTGGGTGACTGTAGCTAGATATACGAGGTAACACTAAAAACTAAAGGCTTGATGTCAAGGGAAGTCTAACAGAAATGAGTTTCTTATGTTCTTATGTTACAAAGCATGGCTGGTCGAAGGCTCATGGACAGTTCTGACTCATAAAACCGAAAGCAGTAAAAACAGCCTTCAGAATTTCCCCAGGGAAACCAGAATGGATATTACCGCACAAAAACAAAACCAACCCAAATACATCTTGCTCTGATGGACCAGAAGTTTCTGTCAGTACCATGTACACACTTGACTGCTCTAAGAATATATATGCACACTGAATCTACCTTCATTGATTGCTCCATGGTGCGGTTTAGACACTTGCAAGTCCACTGTAGGCTTCACGGTCTCGAGCTGAACAATGTGTATGCACTGTGGGCACACATTACTTTCTAACCAGCTTTTAAAACATATACTGTTAATACATAATTACATATAACAGTACTTAAATGTTATACTAGTATTCCTGGCTCGAACCAAACGTAATATCCTAGGGCACTGATGATTTTGCTATTTTTATGGGTTAGACAACAGTGACTATGTGCTTAGCACTGCTGAGTGGAAAAAACCTCCCCAGCCTTGTGAATTAAGAGATTACAGATATACTTATGTTCGATTAAAGCCAAAAAATTGCAGTCATAGACGGCATTACGAACAACACCGAAGATCAATCAGGTGAAACAGAAACTTACCAAGTGATAGTGAACTAGTTTATATAGCTCTAAGTGAGAGAGAACCTACAGGTAGTGAACCTAAATACAAAAGAGTACTACTTACAATAGAACAGGAACATATATTTACGGACTGCACTTACAGCTTTTTACAAATAAGCAGCAGAAAGCCACAAACACGAGTGACGTATACAAAAAAGCTACTGCTTGGCTGATGACTAATAAGCAATCGATCCTTTAAGTGCACGATGGACTTCTGCTCTTAAACCTTAACTCCCACCTCTGCTTGTGGACCCGCAACAGTGTTTGGCTGTTTTTGGTGACCTTTTCTTTACGGCTGCATCGTTCGGTGTTAAAATACCACTATTTATTTCTTATTACAGTGTAGGACGCTTACCTGGATCCCTGTAAAGGTGTGTGTATAGAACTGGAACAGCAGTAAATCGGACAAAGCAGTAGACTTCTTATGTCCGTTCCCTATTACGGAGAAATCGGGCAAGAAGCATATAACATTCGGTTCGCATTATTTCCAGGTTATCAGCTTTGCCCTTTCAGCCAATTACTCTTCCGTGTTTTGATTTCCCCTCGCCAGCTGCATGTGTCTTTTGATTTGGCTCTAATGCCTTTTACTTGAGATGGCCAGAGGAGTTGGGGGTGTGCTCGTCTGCCAGCAGAGATTTATCATATCATGGGAAAACTGTGGCTGAAGAAAAGCTGTTTTATGGTCCAGGCCATTTGCTTAGCCCAAACAAAACCTTCAGGGCTGGTGGACATGGTGCATAATTTCAGCGTTAGTAGCTGAGGCCAGTGATTCATTATGCCAGCTGTGAATACATCCGAAAGGGGGTGTGTGTACGCGCGCGCCAGTGAATCGCATCTCCACTACAACCACACAATCATGTATACTAACACATCAGCGCCCAGTAATAAGGTCTAACTTCTCGTCTATAATCTTTAACCAAATGTTTATCATCAGATGCATACTATATGATTGCTTCCACGTTAATGCATTTTGCCCAGTCTGCTCAGCTATTCACAGTCACGCCATCTGCTGTATCCAGATGTTGCACGTTCGGATTAGTTTCGAACTCAATTGTGTACTCGAATCTGTATTTCTGACGTCGTACTAGCCGCACCGTGCTTTTTTTCCTAGTGCTACAGAGATATCTCGTTTTAACTCTCATTGTACCCTGGACGCGAATGCGATTGGACTTCTGAGTCCACCTGTGAGGAGTTTGCCTGTTCTTCCCATGTACTCCAGTTTTCTTTGTGCGTTAGGATAATTGTGACCGCTCTGTTTTCCCCAGTGTTTATGACTAGTATGGGTATAACCTCGCTCCTGTCCCAAATAGCCATCGATGCAGAATGGTTTACTTTGTACGCCTATACTGTGCTCATGCGCTGCAATATGGGCACTTCCCCTGCAGTGCTCTGCTGTCTGAGAGGTGGATTTTGTCTGTTATCTCTATTAAAGTAATTAGTAGCCCCAGTCGAAGCAGTTGTGTGTACTGGAGCTAATGAATCTGTACTAGACGGCAGTGCTTTTCTGAAGGCTCTCAGCATGTTTACGAATCGGAGAATTGGACAGCGCTGAGCCTTACGACCCGGAACGTTTGGATCTAACGTTATACAGGTATGTGCCGTTTCTCGGCTGCATTGGTTGTTGACCGGACATGATAGCAGTCATATGCAATGTCATGGAATATAAATACACTACTTTTCACAAACTAGGGTCGGCTCGGTGGGTAGCACCGCTGAACCACAGCAAGAGGGTCCCGGGTTCAGTTCAATTTCGGCATGTCCTCCCCATGTCTGCGTGGGTTTACTCCGGGTACTCCGGTTTCCCTCTCTCAGTCAGAGAGAAGACATTTGTGTTAGGTTAATTGGTGTCTTTAAAGTGGCCTTTGTGTGCGACTGCGTGTGTGCGTGTGCCCTACGATAGATTGGCGCCTCATCTAGGGTTGTTCCTGCCTTCGCGCCCAGAGTTGCCGGGTGGGCACCGGTTGGCCCGCCACCCCGTGTGGATTAAGCGGAAGATAATGGCTGTATGTACTTTTTACAAACGAGTAAAAAATTTTTTTAAAGAGACAGTTTTCCTTTTTTTCACTTTAAATACATTTAGTAGTATGTTTTCTCATTTCTACTTGAGTAAAATATGTGAGCCATACTTCAATTTTTATATACTTTTAATTTTTTTGTTTGTTTCTAATCAAATGAGTAGTACTTTTGGCACTTCTGAACCCAACACACGTCCAGCGAGTCCCAAGGAGGTGCTGCAAACTCTATAGAAAGTGGATCGAGGCAAGGTTCTCTGAGACCGTCAGGCACCGGCGTTAACCAATTGCCAGCCTCGGTATGAAACATTCAAATGCTATTCTCGGGTAATAAAACATCATCTTAATTGCATAATTTAACGATGGAGCCTCCTGCCTCCGCCGGTTGCTATGGGAGCATGTGTGCATCTCGTTTCTTTGTTACAGACTGCTTTCTAGATCAAAAAGTGTTACCGTAGACATGATTTCCGAGGGAGAGTGGGGAAAAAAAACAGAGCTTCTGGACAGCTTTCTTATTCTGATGACGTTACATTATTCTTTGATCTGAAATGAGGAAACATATCATTTAGTGATGGACTGTAGCTTGTAGCTTTCAGCTTTCAGCACTGCTATGCTTCTGTGCTCGCAGTTATGGTGCCGTTACTGTACAGGAGGGCAATGCTAATAGACGACGCTATCTAATGTAATTCAGATTTTTATTTCTACACACCACTGTTTAGTGCTTAATGCCACCACTCGGTTTATGCTCATTAAACGAATGGCATTTGCTCAGATCGCCTACAAGGCACATCAACTACATCTAAGGACCATTTACAGCCATCCAATCAATGTTCATTTTAACCACCGTGGTCTTGACAATTATAATAAATTATAAAAGGAAATAATAGCCTGCCTTTAACTCTGGATGTTGTGGTGATGAACAAGTTCACCTCAGCAGCCAATCAACACTGCAGATCCACAAGCAGAGGTGGGAGTTTAAGAGCCGAAGTCTGTAATTTGTGTGTGTGTGTGTGTGTAAGTGTAACTACTGTACTTTGTTTGTCCCTTCACTACCTGTATATTCTCTCTAATATAAACTGGTTCACATTCACTCGTCGAGTCTCTGTTCCATCTGGGCGACCGTCCACGTTATTTTTAATCCTGAGCTCTCATTTGCCGGCGTATTAATGTCTTAAGAGTCTATGAGTGCACTTTTGGTTCCTGTCAAATCAAAGTGTCAGTCGTTTTTCACTTGAAAGTTAACTACCTTACCGGCCGTGTGCTCGCTTGCTCGTTAACTCGCGTTTCGGACTAGAGACTGTTTGAACTCAGTTGATGTGTTTACAGTCTAACAATGCATATCTGGCTTCAAACAAAAGTATCACTTGTTTCAATCTTTAACAGTTAACGTTTCTCTTGTTAAAATAAATTTGATATCTTCAGTAATGCTGTATGTCAAGCTATTTGAGCCCAACACTAGTTACCATCGATTGCTGGACTTTCGAAACGCTGCATTTTAGCCTAAGAAGACTGCAGCTTTCATTTTTCCAACAGTTCTTCTTCTCCACCTCAGTGCTTAATTTCTAAATGCTCATGCATTACACTGTTTTGAAACACACCTTTATTTCATCACAGAAAGAGAATGCGCTGTTTCAGGAACGTAGGAACACCTCTAGTGTATAATTAATGAAACGGTGTGTAGTGTATACTGTTATTATTATTATTATTTTGATAGAAGAATGCATTATGCACAACATTAAAAATGATCACAAAGACGTTTCGATTGCCGTATACTCGAACCTGCTTCTATTCTCTGCAGAACCACCACGATTTTCTTAGCTTTAGTGCGTGCAGCCCTACGGCCGTTACGACTAGCCAGGTATGAACCTAGGATTCTGACCGGCCCTTTATCAGGAGACGTGCCTAAATTCAATTCAGTTTTATTTTTGTATAGAGCTTTTTACAATAGACATCTCCACAAAGCTGCTTTACATTGTTACATAAACATATATTAGAATCTACTGTCTCTAAAGAGCAAGCCAAATGGCGACAAAAGAAAATAACATTAAATAAACTACCTTCACGTACAGATCATATTAAGGTTCTCCAAGTTAATATTCCATACACAGTAGTAGTGAGTTATTTTTGCTCGTTGTGCTTGCGAATGCAACACCACCCAGTGCTAGTGCACTAAAGTCAGGATTAAATCAAAGCCGTCGTTTTGTGCAGAAGTGCAGGGAAGCTGGGAGAAAGCAAGGAAGCCATAACTGTATATAGTAGAGTCATTTGTTAGGTGGTTAGTCAGCTTTTTTCCTCGCAGGTTCCTGTTGTTGCTCACAATAACACACTCAGAACCAAAGAAGCACAGCACAGAAAAGATTCATTGTCGCTGATTGACTCACAATTTGCAGCCTTTTTCTTCAAAAAGCTCAAATTATGTATCATCCTAGCAGTTATCAGTCATGCTAATATTACATCTAAAGCAGTTCCCAGAACGATTGTCGGCCACCCTGGTAAAGACGAGTAAAAAGTACCTCATTATCCATGTATTTACATTTCGAAAGGGCGAATATCTTCTGTCCAGAGCATGAACTATTTACAGCATGAAGACACTGGGCATTTGAAGCGACACTTAAAATAACCAACGTGCATATTAATTATTAGATCACATATAGAAAATATACAATACATCTTCGTCCTCAGTATGAAAAATGTAAATTAAATATAAATGGTATAAGGATGTCGTGGTTTTAATGGATGCATTGACTCACCCTTACGTGGAATCCTATTTTTAATTCTCATAAACATTTTTATTTCTTATAATAAAGAAAAAAGAATTGTGATCCAGTTTATCTTGAATTTCACGTAATGTTTTGCTTCGAATGAAAGGTGATTAAAAGCACCAGTTATTTATGCACGGGTTGCTATTTTTAACCCAATTTAATCAATTGTATTAAATCTGGGATGTCATACCATTGGAGTTTTAGTGCTAGCCTAAATACACAGCTCACAAAAGTTAGGGAAACAGTTTTGTGATTTGTGTGAGCTGCGTAATAATATACGAATTACCTAGAGAGATGGGATTTCAAGTGCCATTTTACATGGTGATTTATTTGAGTAGAAAAAACAATAAAGTAGTTGTGAGATTTGGATGATATACCTCTTGGCCATTGATCATTGACATCTACGATGCACTCAAAGGGATATTGCCCAGTTGACAGACCGAGGCGGTGCAGCACTGGAAAGAGGAGCAGGATGGTTTTTTTTTTCCCACAAGTTGCTCACCCTCTAAACCGTTCTGACCTGGCTGTTAGGAAGCGTTGGGAGCAGTGGTTCTGTTAGGACACGCTCATATGATCAACAGGATCCGGAACTGCCCAGATAGACCACTAGTAGCGGGGATAATTTGAAACTCTGACAGGATGAGCAACACCCATAGTTTCCTTGTCCACCATCCAGGCACAAGTGACACCTACAAGTGACACTACACACCCCTGTCTCTGCCCGGACCATTTTCAGGCAGATGAAAATGAGTGTCCTGCCATTGACAGCCATCCACCAGCACCTTAATTTGGAGTGGTGCCGTGAACAATAAACATTGACTGCCATGTACTAGAACCGTATTATTTTTAGTGACAAATCCAGGCGCCGTTTGGGATCTGATGATGTTTTAGTCTCATCTTGCCTTTGCTGTGGTGCAACGCACTGATCTGGCGAACCAACCCATACAACATTCGGTCACCCAATTCAGCGATATGTGCAGGGCTTCCAGCTGGCATATGTTAGCAGGATAGGGCTCACCCACACATAGCAGGAGTTTCCCTGGAACGTTTGAGCCAAATTACAACAGCCTCTTGACCAGCCGCAGCTTTAAATAATGCCATATGTTTTTTCCCCATGGTTGTGACCCTGTCATTCTGTTACCAGTTATTATTTTTAATATTTGTGTGCAGTGTATTAGTAGCAGTACGATCACTCTTGTTTATTATAGATTTAACTTTCATTCATTATTGTCCACTTAATCAACATGGGACTGCGGGCCAGCCGGTGCCCACAACCCAACAGAGACACCAGTTATCCTAACACGCATGTCTTTGGACTGTGGGAGGAAACCGGAGTACCCAGAGTAAACCCACACAGACACGCTGGGATTGAACCTGGGACATTCTTGTTGTGAGGCAGCGGTGCCACCTGCCGAGCCCCAGTGCTGCCCTGGATTTACCTTGACTCTTAAATATGTTCTCAACGAATAAGAAAGTGAATTGCACTTTGTGTTGTGAAGTCATGTAGTGAATCATGTGCCTTGGTGGACTGACATCCTGCAACCACACATGCCCTCAAAAATACAAATTAACTAATATATTAATAAAATACATTCCATATTCGCATTCTGACTCCGGTGTTACCATGAATTAAAACCCTAATTTGTTGAAGCATTATATTTATGTCAAGCATGCAGGCAAATTTGAAAGCATAATTGTTGGTGTGTTTATTGGCTCCTGTAGAGGATTTACTCCAGTCAGCTAGACCTGATTATGCATTCCACAGTGCTGCTCAACGTATGCGGGGCATAATGCGATTTGCTATGATTACGTTTGAATGCTTCGAACGTGGTTCTGTCATTTGATTTTTTTCATGTTCCTTACAGGACAGGTCAGTGCTATGTTTTAGGAATGCCATCCTGTAACGGAGTGTAGCATGACCACATCTACTCCTTGACATTTCTAATAAACAAAGAAAGATGAAGCTTAGTGAAATTAATAACATGTTGATTTTATTCCTCGTTGACCATTGCATTTACTAAGGGTACATTAGGTTTCCCCTAATTCTCCCTAATCAAATGGGCTTAAATCAATTTGTTGGAGCCTTATTAATCTGTCAATGCTTAATTTATATGTATTAAAAGTATTATTTTAAAAGCTTGGTGGATACCAACAACAAACCAAACACTTGTTGAGTGTTGCCTGTCCTACCGGTGTACCTTACTGTCAATACCTGGTCCAGAATCATGCTTACATACTGTAGATAACTTCCATTAAGTTCTGCCTCCATTTAATACCATGTAATTGGTGGAGGTCACATAGCAAAGCTGTCACAATGACCCAGAATAACCAGAAACATTTTGTAGAAATGCTGGGCTCAGTTTATAGCCTAGCCAGCTTGATCCCCAAGGTCCAGAATCCGGCTGTAATGCCAAACAAGCACTGGCATTGTGATGCCCGTGTGCTTGTTGGTCATCCACGTTATGAACTTGCTCTTAAGTTGACAAGTATTAATGGCTTGGCGAGAGCCGGGAATTACTTCCCATCATCAGAATCCCACATTTCAAAAGTAATGCCAGGGAAATCGTCGGCTTCCTCATGTTCATGAACTATAATGCTCACAAAATTAGGTCATATTCCATTCTAGGATATTTCATTTTAAAGTATCCCCAATTTTGTGACCAGTATAAATGACTATGTAAATATTTGTGGATTGCACATTCTTGATGTATTGTCTTTTCATGCCAGGTGGCTGTGAGAAGGGGCATCCCCGGGCCAGGACCCATGAGGAGGTATAGAAGATGCTCGCACCCTGGGCGCCTCTGCTCTTCTTAGCAGTGTGGGTGAGAAGTACCACCAGTGGGCCACTGTCCTTCAGATTAGGTAAGTTCAACTGTGCTTGTATGGGGAGGATGAAACTGTTTCTTATTAAAGCAAAAGTGCAAAGTTGTATTACCAAAATGTTGCATAGTTTGGTTTGTGGTTAGGTTTCTAATAAGGCCAGTCAGGTTAGTTTAAGGCTTTTCCAAGCATTACCATTCAGCATCTGACAATCAAGGGATTTCTCTGCATAGCTTGATATTTATTAACTTCACAAAAACAGCATCTAAATGTCATTGTCTCACCTTCCATACTGAAAGCATCAGACCAAATTTGCAGGTAATATCGATGTACCCCGTACGTCCTGTACCCCACCCCTTGCTGTGCACTTGGGAAGATTGCTATTAAAAGACGTCTTAGACACGTAGAATGACACCAAACTTGGCTCTTGTGTACTGTTACAAATAATGTCAGGTTGCTGCAGAAGTTTCATGTTGTTTGACTAAGGGAATTTAAATGTCTTCTTTTTTCCCCTATCAAAATTACCTATAGGCATTTTGTGTATTGAATTTGGTCTGGACTTTTGGCTTATAAATTGGACAACTTATTGTTCTTATGCCTGGCTTTGTTTGCTGAAAGCTATCCACAAGAAGCTAGAAATTAGAATATTTCAACATTCAGCCCCAAGTCCAGTGAAGTTGTGTAAAACATACATAAAAACAGAATATGTATATTTATGTATAATATATATAATAACTGCACTGGAATTAGTGTTGTATTACTCAAATCGACTTCTGGTCTTCAGTAACAGCAGAGAACACTGGAGAAAACAATGGACACCAGGAAGCCACATCATCCTACAAAGCTCCCTTGTGACACTTTTCCCCTTCCACAACCAACAAGTCGTCTATTTAAACCCTCCGTGTTCTTGACTTCCTTGTCTTGTTGTCACTGCTAGAATGTTGTTTTGTTCCTGCTCCTGGATCCTCTTTATTTAGTGTCCTTTCAGACTTCTCTAGTGATTTTGCAAAAAAGACAGAAGCTACAAATCTAGCTTAGCTGTTTCCCATAGAAGGGAATTCACCAAAGATGCACAAGGAAGAGGCACAGCCTCCCTCCATATGGCACTATGCATAGTTTAGGACTGATACCATCTGACACTAAGCAGGATCTAAATATGACATGATCAGTTTGCAAATTAGCTAATATGTCATTTAGCATTCTTGTGAAAAAGCTGGCAACACCAAGTCCTCTTGCTCTTTACCACGGTCTGTCTGCATTGGTTTCGTGGATTGAGCTTTGTCTTGTTTACTCCTGTCGCCTCCATCTGTCTGTGTTGTTAACACCTAGTTCTGGGTGCGCATCTAGCATTATGCTTGTTAGTGCTTCGTATCTTCTGTGTTTGCACCTGTCATTTCCCTTGATCTCTAATGTGTCTTGGTTTGTTATTAGCACTAGGCTATCATTTGTTTGTTAGCTGAATGTTGGACACCTCCTCTTTAATTTGTCTTAATTAGTAATTACGGGATCTACGGTACATAGCATCACAACGGTTACCTTCATATTTGATTGGAGCTGCATGGCAGGGAATCTGATGAGGAAAAACTTGCATTGACCTGCTCCGAAAACTGGTCATGCCCAGTTTAGAAGTCTCGAGTCTTCCCACTAGTATGTGCCTAGTCTCTCCAAAGACATATTTGCATTTACCGGCTACTTCTTTAGAGACAATGATCATGCATGGGAGAACAGGCTACACTTATTTTATTTATACACCATCTTTGTTGCCTCAGAAGACTTGCATTGCCAGAAAGATGAGCTCTTGCCCAGCCTTCCCTCCTTCAGTAATGTCCAGTTCTGTCTGAGCAGGACCAGGCCAGAAGAACTTCAAGGTCAAGCGACTCTAGTGCAGATCATGAACCAAACATTGGCTCAGTTCTCAATTTGCTCCGTTCTCCTTAAGCGGGTAGCAAAAGAATTTTGCAAGGACAACACCTTACAAGCATTAAAAGCATTTTGGCATTTGGGGACCTTGAATTCCGTAGTCTCTGATGTGGTTGGTGGTAGATAAAAACAAGGTCTTTGATGCCTTTTGCCTTACTTCACTCTGAGAGTGCTTTCTTGCTGCCTTGTTTGAATTTTATGCAGCCAGTAAGAGTAAAATGCTTTCTGTGCCCTGCGGAAGACATTGATGGATTTGCTCTCTGAGGGAAAGAAATTCAGAGCAACTTCACCACAGACATATCTTTGAATGGATGCTGACCTCACTATCAAAGCCTTGTCTTAATTCAAAAGCTCTGTCTGTTAACCCACAGTTGGCATCGAACAGAGAAACGACCTCAGACTCTATGCAGTAGTCAACTAAAGAAAGAAATCAATGGGACACTTAAGACCTGTGATGATGATGTCCCAAATGTAACCACAATGCTTTATTTACAAACTAGAAGCCACAGGTCAACGATCATGTGTAATCCAAACTAAAGAAACGGACTGTCAGATCTACCCTTTGTGACCAGGCGACCTAAGTGACACCCAGATATGACCAACAGACTGTAAGAGGGACTACAGGGACCATTACCAAGTGACTGAAATATTACATTCGATTACATTACAATTCACATTAGTTAGCATGCATGCTGGCTGCCAGTTGCACTCATCTAGAGGATCTTACACTGTCTTCAATTCAAGCAGCTATGGATTAATCCACGGGGATTATTGACGAAGATGAGAATTGAACCTTGGACCTTCTAGTCCAGATTCCAGTATTTCCTGTACCATCACAGTCCCATCGCTTGTTGTGAGTGTAACTTCAACGCTCAACTACGAGCAACAAATAGATACCGTAGCTGAATGGACTCATGTTGACATTCATACCATTTTTTATTATTATACATCCTCCATGCATACAGATTACAATTTTATTTTTGAATATGTTCTACAGTTAGGCGAGCATTCAGGGATCCAGGTCTATAAAAGAAGCGAGAAATGAAGTCAATTCCACAGAAGTGACAGCCTTAAAAGTAAAGCACTCGTGGAGTGGAATATAAATCAGTCGTATCATACTGCTCACAAATATTAGGGGATATTTCACTTTAATTTTCCTGAGCTGTGTATATGAGGTGGAACATTATTTAGGTGCCTGTGCACCTGAGTCAAACAGTTTATGGTCCTGGTCTGGGCACACAGTGCACACCAAATGTCGATTGATATCAGCACTCCTGATTTTTCAAGCCTTGACCAGCTTTCTTGGTGTAACCTAGCCAAATGTTATCAATATTTCTTACTTGTGAAGATAGCTGGAGGTTGTTGACTCTGAACATGTACATACGAGGAGAAAAGTGGGTGTCTTGATAGTATTGATAATTGGTGTCTTAGGTATGGGGCTTCAGAGGAGCCATCAAACCGTTTTCACTTCTTGTGTACTCAGAAGACCTGTCTGTTCAGTAGAAGGAGGATGTGGGTTTGAAGTAGGAATGTTGTTAGCTATAGACATACAGTACTGTGTAAAAGTCTTAGGCCACCGTTAGATTTGTTGTTTTAGCAATGGCATAATGACCATATATAACAACAATTTTCAACATGGATTCATCAAGTCTATATTACCCCGTTCAATAGATCTTTATTCCAATCACTGTAAGCTTTAGAATATAATATATTGGCCGTTTCACCCTGTTCCCCTTCCGAAAAAGCACTTTCTCTGCTGCCACCAAGAAAACAGTCCATTTCTGATCATTGTCCTTGCTATAGAAGTGCCAACTTGGCATCCCGATATGAAACTGCCAGCTGCTCCTTTAGCTCAATCTGGTTGTATTGTAATAAAGAGACTGTGAAATTATTAGAAATGGCCACTTATGCCGTTGCTAAACAATGGTACAGTATATCTGATCTAATATCTGCCTCAGACTCAGGCACAGTTTGAGGTATGAAAGTATTCAAGCCCTGAAAATTGTAGACATTTGTGAATAAGATATTTGATGGGTGTTGGGGAATCAGATTTAGACTCTAATGTGTTTGGAGGGGAAAGGTCATCATTTCCGCCATGCTCTGCAGGTAGAGATGAGGATTTAGATTGCTTAGGAGCTAGCCCTTGGTGAAGCAGAGCTTGATTCTCACCATCACACACTTCACATTTGACAGCCAGCACACAATACTTTGCCTAACAGAGAGATCAATGAAAATACATTTGACTTTAAGAATTGCTTTCCTCACTGCTTTTAGCATAGCCCTAAACATTTAATATTCTGGTCAATTTGCTTGCTGACTAGCATATAGCCTCTATAGCTGTAAATGAGAAACTATGCCTGCTCACATTTCACAGTGGTCCTCAGAGTGCCTGTGGAATCTATCCATATATGTGTACGCTTATTTAGGGGCCTAATTTATTGCTATTTGCTATTACTTATATAGCAGTGTGACAATGCTGGGATTTGTTATACACTATATTTAACAGCAGCTTCAGTCCTAGACAGCTGCTAAAGTGGATGAGAATATGGATTTATTATCTATTTTCCTAAAGAATGGTTAGGTCTACATGATTTGTTGGTATTTAAGTATGTCTCAAGGCCTTATTTGAGCTTCTCACTATCTTCTATAATCAATATTGAACTACTTCCAGAAATAGGGTTTGAAATGGAATTAGTAAAGATTAGCTCCAAGCAGCTCCGCTGACTCACTTGCAAGAGCCAGCTGTTGGAAACCGCGGCTTCTTAGGATGTTGGTTCCTATCCCAGGTGGGGCCTGCATTGTAAAGGAAATGGGCCCAGTCCAGGGTGTACCTCTGAATGTACTCCTCAACAACCATGACCATAAACACGGGTATAAAGGGATGCTTTCCATTAAAGGTTGCTCTTAATACCTGGGTTTCCATCTGAAATGTTTACAAAATATTATGCACTTTTATAAAATGTCAGCCATTTTTTTATATAATGTGCACTGTATAGGTTCCAATCCATTAAAAAACTTTACACGACATAGGCTACCACGATTAGGGGTGGCATCGAATAGAGCATAAATGGACTTAACTCAAGTCTTTGCTTTTAAGCGGAATAACCCTTACAGCCATTTACAATCGGTCTATGGCCTAGTGGTTAAAGGTACTGGACTATGGAACCAGAAGGTCAAGGGTTCAAATCCCACCTCTGCCACAGTTGGGTCCCTGAGCAAAGCCCTTAACCCACAATTACTAGGATTGTTAGCTGCTTTGGATAAGGGAGTCTGCTAAATGACATAAATGTAAAGTTATTGGAAAAACCCTAACCTAAAAGCCATTCTACCTTTTCCACCTAGTCCTAGTGTAAAGTCCTTTGGGGGATATTTGAGTGCTTTTTGGTATTCTGGACTTTTTCCTTTGAGGTTTATCTTTGCACAGTTTTAAAGTTCACAAAAACTTGGTGGATGGAAAACCAGCTAATGCAAACTCAGTACTGAAGGATGCTGAGAGATGAAACATACTGTTGCATACGATCCCATGGGAAGGCAAATGATAGGCAAAGCCATTTAAAAGTTTTGCGAGGTCGAAGCATTGCTTTTTGCACTAGTGCACTAGTGTTCATGTTATAAGCCTTAACACTCATGTCATACATTGTTGCCTGTTCATGTGTTCGGGCCCTGTAGGGTTATTGTTTACAAATAATCTTGTATTGCCTGTCTGCCTCTGTAATGGCAGGACTGCTCTGTGCATTGGGTGGCGACTGAAGGTCATGGGTGCAAGAAGCAGAAATGAGGTTGGTACACAGGGCTGCTGAGCTCGATCTCTGTCACATTGTGAGGAATCAATCTGGAGCATGCTCAGTGTTCTTTCAGACTGGTTAATCCATATGTTTATATGCAGAGCTATGCGCTGTTTATCGACCACATTACGTTCTGTGAAAGAGGTCGGTAAGCGAAATGGTCACTGATTAGGCATGACATGGCTGACTAGTACAGTCAATGACTAGTATTTGTAATGTAAATATAATCTTTTATATTAATGTAAATTTTTAATTTTTTCTTTTTTACACAACAAGCACACAACAAATACACACTACAGAACCAAATTATAAACACATGTTGGACTATGTGCTGGAATACACCTGACTGGCTGCACACAAACAAGAGGGAATCCGAGTGCAACACGGCACAGCACAGCCTGCTTATACATGTAATTAATGCAAATTAATTAGTAATTTAAAAAAGCCATAGGGACTTTGAACAGATCACTGGTCGTTAAATGGCACATACCTGTTTGAAGTTCGTATAGACAGAGCCACCGCAGAAAGCTTTTTTTTGTGGGTTGGGGCCTACAGTGGAGTGACACACAGTGGAGTGAAATATCCCCTCATTTGTGTGAGCAGTGTATACCTAGCAGAGCTGGAACGCGGTTTAAAACCAAGTAAAAAAAAATCAATCATAAAAATTCAAGTAAAATGATATGTATCCATATTCAGTGCATTTCTGTAAATTCTGGCAGCAAATCTCATAACACTTCAATTTTCCAATCGAGGGTCGTAGTGGCAACAGGCGGAGAAAGTCAGCCCAGACTTCCAGGTAGTCCTGGGGATGGACGGAAATTCCCAAGTCAAATCTTAAGAGAAAATCCCTCAAGTGGGTCATGCCTCTGGGGTCTACACCCAAAGGGATGTGCCACGAGGAGCCCTAGCAGGAGTCAACCAGGGCTCAACAAGAGAGTAGTTCCTGTACCTCGAGACTTAATTTCTACATGGGATAGCAAATTGGTTAATTCCCACCAGCCCTTTCTCTTCATTGACTGCTACTGTTGGGTTTGGGATTGCAATTTACTTAGACAAGCATTGATAATCCAGAAACCAATTTAACACTGAATTGCCGGGCCAGACGTGAAAACATAGATGTGCATAGACTCACTGCATACAACCCATTAGATGTGTATGAGGACATTTATAGAGTGAGGTGTCAGATGCTGAACAGTTGATTCTTGTCCTAGATGTATAGATTATTGGGCAACATATAAACCTGGGCAACTTTTAAAAGAGCCAGGGGTCGGGAAATTGAACTCGGTAACATGGGATGCTTATCAATGTGCAATGGCAATAATGCATCTGGTTTTCAAATCACTACATGTATACTGGTTATGAGAGGCTTTGTTAGTGCAGACCAGTTAGTGAGCCCATGCCTATGCCTTGTCCACTGCAGAATGTGTCTACAATGGGGACTTGAGCATTTGAACTGGAACGTGGTAATCACAGTTCAGTACTGACCTGTGGAAGTGGTGGTACCAGTGTCCTCTGTGGGATGACGGCAAGACAGTGAAGGGACCGTGATGCTTTAAGTAACATTCTGACTATGACCATGTCCTGACATTAACCTGACACATGCCCCCTAGTGGAATGTCTTTGCAAATCAGTTATGCAGTGGTGTTCCGATCATTCGGCCACCGATCGTTATCGGCCGATTCCCTGCAGAGGCCCTGTGGGCAGAGTTGTGACCCCGCCCCCTTTCCATTACACTGTGCAGGTGTGTGGTGGCAGATCATAAACAAACATGTCTGCCGTGTGGAACTTTTACACAGAAAAATACCTCACAGGGGAAGGACATTGCAATTGCTTCAACACAACTAATTTAATACGTCGTTTAAAGAACAAACACTAGGCGGAGTATGGCGAGATTTCAAGGCTCACTGCAGAGAACAAAAAGAAGGTACCCCAAGCAGCAACAGTCAGACGGCAATTAACGCAGCCCATACTTGCTAACTCTCACCCGCATGAGCGTGGCAATCAGACGTCTGAGCAAACAACCCGAAAAATAATTGAAGTAATTGGCTTAGATGACCAGCCTTTTTCAGTGGTGAAAGAATAGTTGTGCCTGCACAACTTGCTAGAATTGCTAAAACTCAGGGGCAGCAAAGTGGTTCGGCGGGTAGCACCGCTGCCTCACAGCCAGAAGGTCCTGGGTTCAATCCCAGGGTGGAGCAACCTGAGTCCTTTCTGTGTGGAGTCTGCATGTCCTCCCCGTGTCTGCATGGTAGTCCGTGTTCCTCTGACAGTACAAAAGGTATTCATGTTAGGTTAATTGGTGTCTCTAAAGTGGCTGTTAGTTTGTGACTGTGTATGTGTGCCCTACAATGGATGGACGCCCCGTGTAGGGTTGTTCCTGCCTTTGCACCCAGAGTTGCCAGGTGTATTAAGATAATCGATGGATGAATGGAAAAAGTTAGTAAAAAAATGTTTTTGATGAAGATGAAGTTTTATTATTGATTATTGACTTCAGTAACACTTATCATAACTAAATAAAAAAAATTAACAGCCAGTCAATGTGATCGGTGATTGGCAAGCATGGGTGATCGGCATTGGCAGCATGGAACATGACTGGAGCACCCCTAATATATATATATATATATATACTATGTTTCATTTTAAAATATCCCCTAATATTTGTGAGCAGTATATATAGGTTCTTTAAAGCCTAAACCTTGGTGAGTTCCGTTCCGTTATGCCAGGTGGCCATGGCTCAGCTGCATCTCTGTTTAGAATTTTATTATTGATGGTTCTGTTGCACAGTGTTACCATCACAGAGCTATTTTAGTGCAGCCCGGTGCTTTTAGAGTCGGCTGCAGCATTGTGTTCTGTGATTGCAGCATCTGTTGCTCAGCCTGTGGTCATTGCATTAAAGAACACTTGCTAGAACTGATTCTGACCATTACAAACAGGCCTAAGCCTGCTTAGCTTCTGTTTCTTTATCATCCAGACCACAATCTGCTAGTGCCACAGATGCATTGAGACCAATGTTGAATGTAGCTCGACTAGGGGTTTGGGAAGAGTAAATGAGCAATAGAGTGGAACGCTGTGAGAGAGCGGCGTCAAAGCGACGATTCAGTCATCCTAGTGTGGACAATAGTGCACCCTGGGAAAAGGCAGCCTCTCTAAGGCTGTCATTACATACCATTCAGTCTGGCTGGTTCCTTCAGACTAGCCATGTGTAATTAGCGAGTGAGTGGGAGAAGAGAGTGCGGCGATGCAGAGACGAATTCCAGTAAAAAGAGTCGATAGTCCTCAGGTTCTGAATTCTAAAACGTACGTAACATAAAACTTAAATGTGAACAGAGGTCACAAAGTTATTATATGAGTAGCGCATTTCCTGATAACAGGAGCCTGATATACATTATTTCTTAGGGGAAAATGCCTACTTGGTTCCCCTACTGGTAGGCGCCATTTAACAAGCGAAAAGTTGTTGACCGGACTTTACCATAGTCTACTCTAATGTAAATATAAATTCACAAGAAACCTGCATGCCAAGCATGAATAGAGGAAAACTGGAACACTTATGGTATGATGGACCTGATACTTTTCTTTTTGATGCAAGCCAAAAATGAATTGACACATACAATTAGAAACAAATTCAAAGGGTTAATGTGGAGCATTTGAAATAGTTATACTGTAAAGTACAGTGCAAAGACCTTGGGCCATCATTAGATGTGTTGTTTTAGCAACGGTATATTGATAATATCTAACTCATCGTCCACGATGGGGCCCAAGAATTCAGATTTGGACTCGTCACTCAGTAATGCTCTCATCTGCTGATCTTCATTCCGGTCTTTGTTACCTAATGGAGGCCTAGTAGGACCATAGTGGACTTGATGGAAGGGATCTAAACCCTGCACCTTCTGGGCTATGATTCAAATCCCACCTCTGCCAGAGTTGGGTCCCTGAGCAAGGCCCTTAACCCACAATTACTTGGATTGTAAGACTGTATTAATTCTAAGTTGCTCTGGATAACGGCATCTGCCAAATGACATAAATGGAAAAAGTGGTTTCTTAGCTGCTACCCTGCCATAAAGACCATTCCTAATTAAGCTTCTTCAGACTGTCAGCTTGGCATCTTGATGCTGCTGCCAGATGCTTCTATACTGGGCACTGTAGCATATTGAAGCTGTTTTTCAGATTTATATTCAGCTCTCTAATACTACATACACATTTTCTGTATTGTTTGGGTTGCATTCTGATTAACAGATTGAGAAATAATTATATATGGCCATTATACCGTTGCTAAAACAGTTTTAATTTGATGACTTTTGCACCGTACTGTAGGATGGAGAGAATGTACAGGTAGCAGGTGGTCAAGGAAAGTAGTAGCTCCAGAATAATAGTACCTGTATATTCTCCCACCTATAACTGCAGTATATACACATCCATATCAATCATACCCCAAACATATCAATTATTTCAGTCCCTCATCAATCACGTGGGTTTTTAGAAGTATCTCTGAAGTATTGACTTAATGTTTGCACTGTTTTTTTTTTCTTTTTACATAAGAGTACAATAAAAGCATTTTGTTTCCATGGTGTTGCCTGCAACAACCGAGTGTAATAAGGTCAGTAAACGATGCATACCTGTAGCACACAAAGTAAATAAAATGATAAATAGAACAACTTCGAAATTATGAGTGAGGACAATGAGCAGCTTTCTCTTGACCAAAATCTGTAATTTCATTTCCGCCATTGACATTGCTGCCTGCTTCCACTCCCAACATATATGCTTCTCTCGCGATGACACACATCACACACTGTCACATCTGTCTGCTTAACATGGTTTTCAGGAGCACAGGACTCGTGCTTCAGGCTCAGCCATATACAGTTCTTACACACACACTTAGAGCATAATATGTCATACATGTCAACATACACGAAGAGTGTGCCAATCTGTTTTGTTCCAAGCTGCAAGAAAATAATAAACGGCGCTGGGACGTCATCACTAAGGCGCCAGTGCTTTTGTGTAGCCCGGCATTTTAGCTCCTAACATTGAGCTACATGAATACTTAAATAAATCTAGATTGTGTGGTTACAACATGTCGCTTGTGCTGTACGGATTTCAGGAAGCGGCTGGGTTTGGTACCTTCATTGCCAATAAGCTGCAGAGCCTCTGGCTATTGATTTATAGGGAGATGAAACAGCTTGTGAACCGTCCAAATAACAGTTTCTAGACCTGGGATCTGGCCCGCCGTACCCTCATTACTGAGCCGCATCTATAGCATGGGGTTGATCCCAGCCCTGCTAGCCTCAGGAAATCATGTTCCATTCCCCTGCATTTAAATGAGCTCGCACATCTACAAGCCCCAACATGACCTCAGCAGTCCATATCTGATGTCCTGACTGAAGTACATTAAATATCATAGACATAACATTCTTATCAACACGAAAACCAGGAGCCACCAGCACATTAACAGGTTCTCCAGGCCAAGAGCTTCCCCATTTGTGCTGGGTTTGTGTAGGGCCAGATGTTTTTTGAGTTGACACCCATCGTGGCTTTAGCATAGTGTTGACCTACGTGTCGCCCTTAGTAATTTGCTTTCAGAATTTGAAACTCTGCCACAAATCGGATGCATTCATTCATTCATTCATTCATTCATTGTTATACGGGCGAATGACGTATTGTTTTCTGAAATATAAATAATGGGATGCACAGTCCAAGTCCGTTCCATGTCCATATTGAGGCACGCATAGAGTCAAATAAAATCCCTGGAGAAACAGGATTTACAGAAACAGCGAAGCTTTCCAAGAATGACACTGTACACTTCCTGATCACTTTATTAGGTACACCTCCACTTTCTACACTCCACTTACCATATAGAAGCAGTTTGTAGTTCAACAATTACAGACTGTAGTCCATTTTTTTCCTACATGTTTTATGTACGAGTGAGACCATGGTTCCTTACCTGTTGTCTGGGACCCTCTTAGGGGTGCACCAAACATTACAGGGGTTGTGCAAAGTTTTGTCTGCTCAGTTTGTAAAAATACAATTTGCACACGTTATATAAATTCAGATATGGCACGGTCACCTCACAGGGGGAGGGGTGTGAGTCCATTCTGTGTGTGTCTGTTTATGTGTCCTTCCCTTGTCCACATGAGCTTACTCTGGGTGCTCCGGTTTCCTCCCACAGCCCAAAATCATGCATTATGATTGCATACAATGGATCAGCATCCTGTTTAGGTTTGTTCCTGCCTCTCGTGTGAACCCGGCTTTAAGTAGATACAAGGGGAATGAACGAATAAACGAAGGCACTCACTAGGAAAAAAAATAGGTAAATAGATGTTTAATAACCTTTTGTTTGATTTTTAGCTAAATGTTTTGCTAAGAAGAGAAAAGAAAAACAAAAAGGGGGGAAGCTCTAAATAGATATGAAAAGAAAAAGACAAAAAAAATGTAGATTTTTGGATTTATGTTAAGCTTTCACTATAAAGCCAATAAAGATGTGCAATTAATCACATTATGCTTTTGTCCTGTTTGTATGGTGGCCCAGCTTTTCTTAGATACTCAAAGGGGACTCCAAGATTATTGAAGTTATTGTTTAGACTGAGGTAGCTCTGGGATACTTGATACAAAGTCTTAATCCAGCAACATGCTATCACCAAGTTTCTTTCCTATAGTTAACTAACTGGCCTATGTTTCATTTAGCCTGTCCCTTTCTCAAACCCATTTGAA
Source organism: Parotocinclus haroldoi (assembly GCA_034779995.1). Lineage (NCBI taxonomy): Eukaryota > Metazoa > Chordata > Actinopteri > Siluriformes > Loricariidae > Parotocinclus > Parotocinclus haroldoi. The sequence goes on along the minus strand of JAUZST010030695.1, from coordinate 3,090 downwards.
ATTGAAATCCGTGACTCATTTTTTAGACATTGTGTAAAATCTCAGCCTTGATCTTGTATAATTGGCGTGTCAGACATGGACTGGGAATGATAAATTGTGTTCTTACCTCACTAGATATCATTAGCGGCAGCCGTCCTGCGTCCCCCACTGGGATCAATGGCACAAAATGAAATCCCAATAAATTAAAGAAGAAAAAGATCTGGTGGATCTGCTCTGGCTTTCACAATATCCAGAAAGCTCGAAGAACCATTGAAATGTCAGCGGAAGCTGAGATCAGATCCTGGCCGGAGCGAGTCGTTCTGTTTTTTAAGCAGCCATCACGCTGACTAACACCTGGAAGCATATATTGCTTTCAATAACGCTTATTTTCACCACAGCACAAAAACATCACTGCAATTCAACATAATGAGCCCAGCAACAGTAGGACGACAGTAACGGAGTCTCAGCATGAGATCAACACAAACCAGCATTAAAATCTGACAGTGAATTTTGGCCAATATAATAATAATGATGATAATTGAGATCTGTAGTTACAACAGAGTACACACTCACTGGCCATTTTTCCAGGTTTGGATCCCCTTTTAATTACAATGTCGTGTACAAGAAAGCAGTTTAAGGTCATTCGAGCTGAAAGTAGCCATCAAGATGGGTCACCTTTGCCATAAAGGGATGAACATGGTGAACAACAATACTCAGAGAGGCTGTAGTGTTGAAATTATGCTTAGTGGGTATTAAGGGGCCCAAAGTGTGCCAAGAAAATATCCCCCACCCCATTACACCACCACCAGAATGAACCGTTGATTCAGCGGATGTAGGAAAGTAATGCATCCATACTTTCACGTTGTTGACGCCGAATTCTGACCGACCATCTGAATGTCCCAGCAGAAATCGAAACTCATCAGCCCAGGCAACGTGCTTATCATCATGGAGTGGCTTAAAATGTATTTGAAAGCCTTTGATTGTAGTTTCAGGAATACCTTTGACTTAAATGCTTGCTAGACCTACAGTGTGGAGCAGTGATTAAAAACAACACTTTCGGTGATATTACCACTTTTGAATACCAAAGAACTGGGTGAAAACCGCTGGCAATTTTGCCTGTAATTTTCTCAGAGGAGTAGCAGGGAGGAAAGGAATTGTTTCGATGCAGTTTTGTTGCGTTCTCCTGCTTTCTAACAGTCCTTTACTATCAGATTGATCTATATCTGCTTGGACGAGCCATGACAATTAAAACGTACTTATTAACGCCACTAATTTATGACTAATCAGTCAGGGGCTAGTAGGCGACCTGAAAAAGTCACAAAACTCAAAAAAGCCAACCTACTGTTCACAATTAACTTGATATATAAAGTGGTAGCATGGCTAAAGCTGCTGATTTCTTAGTTTCTGCTCGCTTCGCTGTTCCCTGAGCTCATTTAAAATCCCTGATCACGTTATAATTGCAACAGGAAATACGTTGCGCTGTCACATTGCAGACAGTTTCTTATTCCCTAAATGTTTCTGTGCGCTCACGATCATTTCAGTGTATTTAGAGTAGATTCCAGTCCAGCTAGGCAATCTTTCCAAAATACAAAATCCATGGACAAATATTGGGCATATTCTTTTACATACCCTTAAACATGGGTAAGTTCTTTCAAGCACTCCATTTCACACTTTTATCTGTGCCCAGTGAATACAGAGATCTCTCATACGTCCCTCTTGGATCCCGTTAAGCAGAGTCAAAATGGGAACTTATTGGCACATGAATTTTGTGTACAGTCAATATGTATAGTACGTTCCAAGCTTTATGAATGGGATTCTTCTCAAGGTTTAATCAAGCTGTTTTGCAAGTCCCTGTCTTTTCCAGACTTGACATCATCCATCCATTTCCTAGATGCCTTTATTCCAGTGACTGCTATTAGTCTGTCTTGGTTATGGACAATTTAATGGCATTTTGGGGGGAAAACTAAAGTGCATGTAGCGCCTTGCTCTGTTATAGCCGTTCAGAAAGTTAATGACTGATGAAATGGAGAGTGATGGAAATGCAGTCTAAGCCGAGTTCTGCTCGAGTACATTTCCTCAGGACAGCAGGGGGAAAAACAGCCGCACCTGTGCAAGAACATCAATGTCTGCCTCTAAAAAAAACTAGCCACTTTGTTTAGAATTTACAAACAAACATAACCTTGTTTTGTTTGGATTAGTTAATGGCAGTTCATTATTAATGGACTACGGGCACGTAGGCATAGGTGGGATTTGAACCCTGGCCTTTCTGGGCTTAGCCGTTAAGCCACCCCCATTTCCTGAACATGTATGGTAGCAGTTTAAGTCAAGTAACATTTTGTTTTGTTTATGTAGAGCTATCTACTAAAGAGCATCGTCTCAAAGCAGCTTCATGTCATAGTATCTTACAAGGCCAATCCCAAAGAAGGATGTGAATGACTATAGTGTATGACATATAATACAACTGCTTACTTGAAACCTAATATTTAGGGTAGAATTAAGATTTTTGGTCATGTGAGCAAAAAGTATGAGGTCTGGCTTTGACAGTGTTTTGGCCTCATGCTGGAAATTGCTTGTGAGAAGCTCCACATTGCACAGTTCGTTATTAGGTAGAGATGACAGCCATTGATGATCATAAACCAAACTGGCTGCATTCAACAAGTGGCGGTGTGGCACATCTGCTACAGGAAGAGGGCACCTGCTCCAAAACAGGCAAACAAATCCACATCAAGCCAGTAGGATTGATCAGATTTGGAGGTCACACACCTTAAGCCAATCTAGCAAAAAAAAAAAAATACGATCCCTTAATCAAACTCAGCCAAGCATTACGTTGCTATATTACAAGACGGACAGAGGATGGATGTGCTCCAGCAAGGTTGTTGGTGCTGTTCCTCTGAAAAAAAAAAAAGCAATGCATTGGATATTTTTAACTGCTCCTTTTAAAAAGGAGTAGGAAATTCTTAATTAAATTATTGTATTACATTATAATGGCATATTAAATCGTTGCTTTCTGGAAAAAGGTGTCACAGCACTACATGTAAATCTAAAATCTGAACTAAATGTAAATCAGTGACAGTGAAAAATAAAACAATGATTTTTCTATGTTTTATATAT
>JAUZST010030684.1:0-29246 GCA_034779995.1 Parotocinclus haroldoi | reverse complement strand
TTTTAATACCAACGTAGGCATACAAGCCCCGCCTCCTTCACTTTGATTGGCGTACATCGCAGTAGTGTGTACCACCTACCAATCACAGCGGTTGATTCTAGCTATTGGGCGTGCAGGGAGGCCGGACAGCTCGGAAAACGGGTAGGGGAAAAACGGCGCAGCTCTGATTTTTGCCTGTGCAGGATCGGATGCAGAATAAGCGGGTAGAATCAAAAGGTGGTAGATTAACAATTGCTGATCGACGATTTAAGTGCTCGAATGTGGCGGTTTTACGGAACTGCACCAGCGCGGAGAGATAGACAGGGCTTTCCTTTATAGCTACCAGATGCTTCACACCGGGTAAGAGTTGCATTTCTAACACGCTTAGCAAACACAGCTAATATCACATCCAAGATTGGGGTTATTTTGCGATTTGAAAAGTCTTCTGTTATGTGTCAGTGATTGCGTGTGCGGTTGTTTCCTTAGTCAATGTGTACATGAACAGTATCTGTTGCGATCGCTATGATCTGTTGATAAGATCTGATGCAGTTTGTTGGGTGACTATGAGACGACTTTAATGTGGACGATTGTGTCTAAATCATGAAGCCATACACAATGCACACTGTCTTGTTGATCTGATTTTGTCATCTGCGAATGATCATCACGATCTTACCTGGTGGATTACATTTTTTTAAGTAACGTATGCATGCCGTAAACTATCAACATCAAACGAATGCAGAAGCCACATCTCTACATCTCAACCTATTTAGTTAGCTTTAAATTAAATTGATTCTGAACCCTGTCAAATCTATTATACTAACATCCAGGGACGACTGACCACTGAACCAAATTTACAAGATGCAATCCGATCAAATGAGGGTTGAGTCCGAAAGTGTCACCTTGCTACTTGATCTGTCAACGTTTTGGTCACTAGGCCAGCATCTGTACTGATAAGAATAATGTCAGACAAATCCGGAGTACAGATCTTTTGGGGAAGAAATGGCTACATGCTCCGGACAAAAGCCAAAATGAACTAAATGACTTTTCGCACTATATGTCCAAAAGCCAGCAGGGATTCTGCCTGTGCCATTGGCAATGGTCGTTTACACTTCTGTGATGGCAGCATTAATGCAGAGAAGTACACAGAGATTTCGGAGCAACGTATGCTGCCTTTAAGACCATATCTTTCCCGGGGATATTCATGCACTGTTCAACAAGACAATACAAAACCACATGCTGCACACATTACAAAGACGTTTACTGACCTGTCCCTAGCAGCGGACGTGTGAAGAGTTTTGAAAAGGAAAAAAAATTGAAAACGACCACCCTGTTTGCCGGCAGAATGGAACAAAATAACACCCGAAACACATCGCTCGGTATCCAAATGCACTTTTTAGTGTTATGAGACAGAATGGTGTTTTTTGTGTTGTGAGAAATTCAATGGTTCTTCAGTTGTAGGGACATAACATTTAAGGTGTCAGTGTCTAGCATGGCTTGCGATAATAAACAGCTAACATTGGTTATGAGTGGCATTGTCTTTAGTATTGTTATTCTTTGAGATTGAACAAATAGTAATTAGTGTAATTTACAAAATATCAGCGGTTGAATGAGGTGATGTTGCTGAAAATGATCAGTGGCAGATCGATTAGGTGCGTGCGTGCGTGTGTATACATACATATATACATATAGCTCACAAAAGTTAGGGGATATTATATATTTATATTCATGTATACTTACCCGGGGTGAGTCCAAAGTCACAGGAAACCCTTTATTTCAAAATGGCATATCTGATTACCCTAGCAAGTAATGGGATGGGTCCATGTTAGGAACATGTCTGCGATCTTGAAAGCTGCCATATTGGATCAAGGGCAAGTTTTTCCAATGGGAAGGTGATCATGTAGCATATCAAAGAAGAACAGAATTGTCCCAGAAATCGATTGCTCCAAGATTTGCAGTATCTATTGCGGTTCAAAAGTCATCAACACAAAGTTCAAAAGATTTGTTGTTAATCACAGTTAAAGATGGAGTTGATGATTCTGATGTCTGGGGAACGCAGCTGCCGTATCATAGCTGCAAACGTCAACAGCTGACACCCAGAAAGACCATTCATTGCACACAGCACTGTTACATATCATATCCAAATTCAGAGAAACCGGGACTGTGGACATCTTAAGACTAGTACAGACGAAGAAGGTTTTGGCTTGTATGTGTCACTAGAAAGACAAAAACGAGCATGTGTTGTGTGTTTGATGTGCCAGTGTGTTAGCAAAATCATGCGTGTTCCAAGATGGATTCCACTGGTTAGTGCTGGTCTGGTTTAGCTGGTGAGCTCGAATGTTCTTGCTGGTAAATTCGGTGAGCCAGCAGACCAGTGTCGAACACGCATCATATGCTAGTCATTGCTGTGTCTGGTTCATCTCGTCCTTTTGATCGTGTGCCATTTGAGTCACAGCTTGATTTCTCAAATTCGTTTCTATCAGTTGGCAGATTGTTTAGTGTGTTAAGATCAGTGCACGTCCATGCAACGATGGGAAATGCCTTCCTGCCGGCAGCTGTTTCGCATGGATAAGCGTGTACAAGAAAAAATGATGGTCCTTGTCTTGGCAGGCGCTGAGCAGCAATCGTGTGCGTGTGTTGTCAGTGTGAGCGTTTAACAACATGGCCTGAAGTCCTAAATTGGGCTACTGAGCAGAAGTGAATTAGTTCATACAATTTTTTTTTTTTTATCATCAACCACTTTGCCCACAAATCCTCTATCCTGGTCTGCCTTGCTCATCGTGACATGTGCTCGTCACGTGTGCAACGCTAAAAGCAAATACTGGCTGGGTGATTGTTCTTTCCCAAGAGTTCAGGAACAGCTTGCAAGCCTCCCTGCTAATTTTCGTCTTTTCATTTTTGTGCCTGGTCCGTTTGAGCCGGAATGAAAGAGCATTTTGTTAGTCCACTGTTGTGGAGTTTGAAGCAGCAGGCTTGACTGAACCACTGGGGAACAGTTCCGCCAGGCTGCTATTACGTTTGACAAATAGTGTCTGTGCGTGTTGTGAGCAGTGCTGCGACGTGACTGCTGCAGGATGCGCGTCTTGGTTATTCACACCTACAGCCCTTTTGCTGTTTACTGTATGCAGGTTTGAGCAACTGAAGACCATCAGCATCTCGTGTCCTTATGATATGGATTTTGTACGCATGTACATTTACTGCTCACTTTTATTATTAGATACGTCTTCCTGTTTCTGCACTTGCCGTCCATATGATCAGTTCTACTTGGCTCGGTGGGTAGCACCGCTGCCTCGCAACAAGAAGGTCCCGGGTTCAAGTGGAGTCCGCATGTCTTCCCAGTGTCTGCGTGGGGTTTACTCCGGGTACTCTGGTTTCCTCCCACAGTCCAAAGACATGCCTGTCATTGACTTGTGCATGCAAAACACTTCAGCCGTGCAAGCGGAAGCACCTGCACGCCGCTCCCAAGTCCGGATAAATGGGGAGGGGTGGAGAAAGCAATGGCCAACTACTCCACTATCCTTCGAAATATTTAATGGATCGCATGGATGAAAGACAGAAATGTGTGGAGATCGATGATCCATCAAGTGACCGAGAGTCGGCTGCGACTGTACGGTTACTCCAATCCAGCTTACTTCTACAAATTACAGACTGTAGTCCACCCCTCTTCCTCTGTTCTCTTATGCTCAGGACCCTCACGGGACCAGCACAGATCAGGTACTATTTGGGTGCTTGGTCATCCTCTGCACTGCAGTGACACTGACTTGGTGTTGGTGTTGGTGTTGTTCTGGTATGAGCGGCTCGGACACAGTAGTGCTGCTGGAGCTTTTAAAAACTGTGTTCACTCACACTGTGTACTGTCACTTCAGAATGATGCGCCACCCACTTAGTACGTGACCTGCATCAACAGCCCCGAACGCACGCGAATCAGCCAGATCGGCCTTACTTTGAAAGGTAATAAACGTCATAAATGTTTGATCTATATATTGCAGACGAAATTAGAAAGCACACACATGGCAACCGCTCCATGCTTGAGAAACTCTGTAAAGAAATGATCGAATGCCGCCACAGGAGGGCCTGACTGCAGGGCCAAAGAAAAACATAAAGCGAAGTTTAAAACCCAAGGACGCATTCTAAATTTCATTTTCAATTGCCCCTAGGGGATGAATCAACATGACCATTAAAGAAATGCCCCTTACTGCTGACTCTATTTGATTGTTTCTTCATTGTTTCTTGATCATCACTTTTAAGTAAACCACTTTTAAAGATCAAGGTCTTGGGTTCAATCCCAGGGTGGAGTGGCCTGGGTCCTTACTGTGTGTAGTCTGCACGTCTGCGTGAGTTTACTCTGGGTACTCCAGTTTCCTCCCACAGTCCAAAGACGTGTGTTAGTTGAATTGGTGTCTCTAAATTATCATTGACTTGTGTGTGTGTGTGTGTGTGTGTGTGTGTGTGTGTGTGTGTGTATGTATGACTAGTCTTGAAATTAACTTGCGTATGGATGTAACCAGCGTGTCGCTGGATGGCCACTGATGCCGATCAGCGACGTTGAAGAAGCCAAATGAACAAAAACTTTTAAAGCCTAAAACAAAGCTAATCTCCATAATCAACAGGTGCTACATTGAGCATGTAGGCGAAGAAGCAATGTAAGCAGTTTGGAAATCTTTTCTCGTACGTTTAAACTCACAAAAAATAGGGGAACTTTCAAAATGAATATTAGGCGACTGAAAAAGGAGCATTTGAATGAACAAGATGGTCAGAAAGCAAATGAAAAGTCAAAGAAAGTTATTTGATTAAAAAATGATACGCAAAACTCTATTATGGTGATTGAGTAGTAAGTGATGAGTATGTGGATGAACAGAAGCATGTCAAACTGGATGAGAGTGCCCCCGCATTGACTGTCCAGTAGGGTCTATGATCACCCAAGACTGATCGTGATGGGGCATCAGATTCTCCAGCAGTTTTGTGGGATCCTCTTTGTATGCATCATGAAATGTTGTGAGCAGTGTAATTAATTTTGGTGCATCTTATAAAAAAGTAAAATGTTTTGAAAGTACTGTAATCTTGTTATAGTCATGTCAGTACTCTAAGAGCAAATACCTTAATGATAATTGCAAGTACTTGGTATGACAAAAAGCGGTATTGGTGCATCCTTAGACATTATGTTGTATGTCGTTGCTTAAAACCTAATTAACCTCCCGGGATCGGAGTATCCCTAAAAGCCATGTGTGCAAATCTTTGTGGCAGTGACTTCATACAAATTAGGAACATGTTTCTACTAGGGACAGAAAACGGACACCCTTATTCAGAGTGCTTTCCAATCCAGTCAGTTGTAGGTTAAGATTCTTGCTCAAGGACCCAACAGTGGCAGCTTGATGGAAGGGGGTTTTAAACCCTCACCCTTCAGGTCTACAGCCAGTACCTTAAGTTTTAAGCCACCACAGTTCCTTCAGTTATTTCCGCATAGCTGAAATGTTAGTGGGTTTTTTTGTTTTTTTTGTTTTTTGTTTTAAGCAGAATCTACATTTGTCACCTTCATTCCTGCAGCTTTGTGTTGTTTGTTATCTACGTTGGCATTCAAATACCCTTTTCCCCCCTCAGGAGGAACAAATCATGCATGCCTTCCATATCCATCAGCCGGCAGTAACTAAACGATTAGCCAGTTTAAAAGGACCTTTAGGATTCAGACTAAATGTTGAAGATAAAATATGCTGGATTTAAGTTATTGAGATTCACTGATATGGAGGAATGTGTGAAGTAATACTGCACAAAAACAGAAAAATAATGGCAGCATGTTTGTGCTCTAAATTAAATTGACTTGCACTGCTCTCAAAAATTGGGGGATATTTTATTATGAGGTATTTCATTTCAAATTTTCTAGAATTGTTTTGTGAGCGTTAGATTTCCATTCACTGTGTTATGCTTAATTTGGGGGGGGACTTTCGTTTTGTTAGGCAATTAAATGGGATTGTCAGAAAAATCTTCTGTAGTTTATTTTACAGCTGGTCGACGTTTTGGAATTTTTTTTTTTGTCGTTTCATGAAGCTGTTTTAATATATATATATATATTTACATTACATTTGAATGACATTGCCTATTCTCAGCGCTTTAGCCTGTAAATACTGTCAGCTCCAGCTTTATTGACACTTGGGACAGTTGGGTGAAAAAATGTCCTTGTGGTTAATTACTCTAATTACTCTAATTGCACTGAAAATATGAGATATCCGACGTAACTTGGCTTTCATGACAGTTTTTTTAGTGTATAGGTCACAGGACTGGATTGTGTTTGTCAAGAAGCTTGATTCTGTGCTCACTGAACTGTTGTGTGGTTTGGTACAGTGGGGTCCAAAAGTCTGAAAGCACAAGTGAATAAGCTTTGTTTGGATCTATGTGGAAGGTTCATACTGCGGCAGGATAATGATCCGAAACGCCACTCAAAGCCTTGGAACAACTACGCTGCTCACAAAAATTGGAGGATATATATTTATTGTCATCCTAATTGTGGCGAGCTGTATACTACATAACGCCGATGCTGGAACATCATTAGAACAACAATTAAGAGATTATCCTAGACGACACATTTCAAACAACTTCAACCAAGACCTAGTAGATTCCTTCAAATGACGGGAAAACAGCACATTGAAGAGCCGCTCTACTTAACAGTTGGCATTAAGCACCAAAATATAGAAGCATAAACTCCTAGCACGTTCATAGTAACAGTTACTGGAAAAAGCAGTTATTTTTTAAAAAGTACTTCTTATAAACCGATGCCACCTTGAAAGTGTGTGCGTGTGTGTATTACATGTGTATGTATGTGTATGTATATGTATGTGTATGTATGTATATGTATATGTGTATGTGTGTGTATATATATAAAATAATTAATAAATTTTTCAATAAACATGTATGTAATTTACATACACAATGTATATAATTTATTTATTATAGCGAGCGTACAAAAAAGAACTATTTTGTTTATTGAAAAATTAATTTGTAAACAAGTTTATTGAAACTTATATATGAGAGAGAGAGAGATTGTTTCGAAAAAAACTTATTCTGAGTGGCGGGAAACCTGGAAACACGTGACTCGACGAAGTTTTTAATTTTGGTTGTGGAATTGTAACGATAAAATAAAGGATCAGATCATGCGAAAACAAAACAGCCACATGGGAAGAGAACAACTGTTAGAATTAAGAATATACTAGAGCTTGGCAGACTAATAGCAAACATGTGAAATGTCCACATGCCTTTGCCTGTGATCAGGGAATCGTAAGCATGCAGCATGTGGTTTTACAAAAGTAATGTTAATAGATTGGTTTTGTCTGATGCGTTTTGTAAACTCTGGCCATGTCCATTCATTCATTCAGCATCAGTGATCGTTATCCTGAACTGGATTGCACTGGGTTCAGTGATTGTCCTGAAGATACCCAGGACAGGATACCGGTCCATGGCACAGCGTCACACTCCCTTTTCTCGATTATTCATATCTATGGGCATTTTAGCACAGCCATTCTATCTCCTTTATTTTTGGGAGATGGAAGGAAGTCCGAATATCCAGAGGAAACCCACTGAAGCGTGGTAAACATGCCAAACGTCACACGCACAGCAAACGGAGACAATGGGCAAACATACAGTGCTGAAACTGCGTGGCACCAGCGTTACCGGGCGCATTCTACTCCGATCATGTCTTAATGAATATTTCATACCAATTGGCATCCTTAAGCAAAGCAAAGGGGAAACGGCTGAACTCTGGTTTTTACTTTTGTGTTCAAGAGAAAGTCACAACAATATTCTTACTCTCACATGACCTCAATATGCCAGAATAACAAAGCAACTCTGGAAAACATTAACAGAGCACTCCTAATTTTCTTAAAATCAACTCATCTACGTACGGCAGCAATTCCATCCGAGTGTCCGATAAATTCTGACACAGACACAGTTGATGAGGGACTGATTAGGTGCTTGCAGAACCCAGGTTTATCTACTGAGGAAGAATACACTTGAAGGCTGTGATTGAAATGTAATGCCAACTTTACACTAAACGACTTTTGCAGCGAATCCACTGTAGCACCTTTCCAATATCAGAATAAAAGTCTTGCCATATCGTGTAGTGTGAGGTAAGATGATCATATTAAACACAGTTGATAAGTCTTGGCTCTTGACGTGAACATCATCACCAAATAGAATTCCCATGTGTAGCCGGGTGGCTCTGGGAAAGGTCATTTTTACAGACCTACCGGTAACTGACCAAATAATGGAAACGCTTCATATACATGTACTGTGCTATAATTACTTCTAAATTTATTGAAAACCGTTTTCTGTTTCGTACACAGTGAGACCTCTGTTTTTCATTCTTAATCCGTTAAAAGGGCCTGAGGATAACCGAAATGAACAATACCTAAAGCCATGGCTCGCATAGGAAATAATCCAAGAAGTAAATACAATTAATCTGTTTCCGACGCAGTTATGAACAAAAATACATTTTACAGAGAATAACTATAGTTTTCAGTTACGCTCCAACCCAGACAGCGGTGAGCTTTGGCAGGCAAAATATAAGCACGTGGACGTAATAAACTTGCTCATTTAGCTTTACTAGATGTTCATACATGAACTTACGAACCAAAGGTGTTACTACAGAAACAAAAAGGCTAAATAAAGTAAATCAACTGGGTCCAGTAATCCTTATGTAGCACAACACGCTCTGCCACTGTACAATGCAATAATGCGTCTGCACACTCCGTTTAAGGTTCCGTAAAGAGACATTTACATTTTTGTCATTTAGCAGATGCTCTTATCCAAAGCGTACAGTCTTACAGCCCAAGCAGTTGTGGGTTAAGGGCCTTGCTCAAGGACCCAACAGTGGCAGCTTGGAAGAGGCGGGGTACACACATTACTGGCCATTACAGTGGGTGAGTGACGAAAGCATGGGTGGAACTGACGGCGAGTCACATGGACAAAACCGGGTGGATGAACAATAACTGGAACAAAATTTCGGCCATAAAAAAAAAGTCTGTACGCAAACCAAGGTTCTATTGTATTGATCAGAGTTCTGTGCAAATGACTGACCTCCAAAGGGAAATGACATTTATTTATAATGTCAAAATAAAAAAAGAATAAAATAAAAAATAACTATTATTTATTTATTATATTTTATAGGCGTGTTTTTTTTTCTTTCTTTTTCTTCAAAAGATTTGAAATAACCTCTGAAGGAATCTGTCTTTCAAATGGTGACCGTGCAAAATGTCAGTGGATAAAAAAAACTGAAGAACTCGTGCCATCATTTTTGTTCTTATTTATTTCAGTTTAAAAATACCACGTCTTTTATCTCCGAGCTGAGAACGGACAGCTGCCATATGAGCTCGCGATGTTAATTACGCAGTAATCGCTTCCCCTTGATGAAAGAATCTGGTTCAACTGCTCGGGACTTCTGCGAAAGATGTACTTTTATCACCCTCTAACTCGGGCTGCCTTTTAAACAAAAGAACTATTTTAGAAATTGGCTGTTAAATAGTCTCTTGGTCCTCTGGCGTCTCCTCAAAGAGCCGCAGTCCTAAAAAACGACCTCTCCATCTGGTATCGTCACCGTTTCTAAGCATTGCAGCTGGTAATGGATAACGATTCACAAAGCGTTTTTATTCCAATCCATTAGGGTTCTTGTGTTTAATGCCTTTAATCTAGCTATAGCAGGGTGCTCCTTTCTTTATGAAGCTGAAAATGCCTTGAAGGGGCAGAAATGTGTTTTTAAATGGACTGGATAGTCCCTGTGACCTTCAGTTGAAGCACACTCAACAGAAGCCTGTCTGCTACAGTCCACTGGGCTTTTGGAATTCAATGGCCTTGAACGTAAAGGAATAGATAAAGCATTAGAGGCACGATAAGAAGTTTAGAAATGAAACAAACAAACAAATAAATAAATAAATCAGTCTTAAGCCCAGATTTTCATTTTAGAGCTGGAAAACGAGTTTGTGCAGCATATCTAAACCTGTAGTGAACAAACACCATAATCCACTAAAGTATTGAGCCACGTTCTGTGAAAGAAGTCGTTGACCAAAAGGGGCATTGACTATTGTGTAATTTATGGTAATGTAATGTTGTGTGTGTGTGTAGGATATATATTTTAAGCCAAAATGTACTGTAAAGACAATATTATGAATTACACGGAGGATCAGCCAGATAAGAGTAAATTTAAACCAGTTTTATATAGTTGTAGTTTAGAAATAATAAACAGGTGGTGGGGGTAACAAAAAGTAGTGCTACAGGAGTACTGCTTATAATAGGACATGGACATCCATTTATGAATTCCATTTACAGCATGTTACAAATAAGCATCAGAAAAGCCATACAAGTACAAGCATAAAAACAAGTAACTTGTGTAAAAAAGTTACTAAACACATCAACCGAGTTAGACCAGTCTCCAGTCCAGACATTAGCTTAAAGAGCAAGCGATCACACAATCATTAAAGTCGTTACGCACAACAAAACAATAGATTTCCACTCTTAACTCTAGGCACTGAAGCCGTTAAAAGACAACCAATGCCACGAGCAGAGATGGGAGTTTCAGTCAGATCTTAAGACCTCAGTGATTGGATGGTTGTTAAAGGCAGATACCTGTACTATTTTGTTTTTATTATTTCGACTTAAAATGCAATACTTAGACACTTCAATCTAAGAAATTGGACTATACTGTTTACATTGACCACTTGGATTATTGGATAAGAATACAAATCTGATTAGGATCAGATAATTAGGCGGTGGCTCAGTGGGTAGCATCACTGAATCACAGCAAGAAGATCCTGTGTTCACTCCCAGGTGGAGTGAGTGGGTTCTTTCTCTGTAGAGTTTGCATGTTCTTCCTGCGTCCGTGTAGATTTACTCCGGGTACTCCAGCTATATGTATATACAGTATAGGAAAGAATTATTTGATCCTTTTCTGATTTTGTAAGTTTGCCCACTTACAAAGATATGAAAAGTCTATCATTTTAAGGGTAGGTTTATTTTAGCAGTGAGAGACAGAATATCTAAAAGAAAATGCAGAAAATGAATTGTATAAAATATATAAACATTTATTTGCATTTTGCAGAGAGAAATAAGTATTTGATCCCTTTAGCAATTAAGACTTAATACTCTGTGGCAAAACCCTTGTTGGCAAGCACAGCAGTCAGAGGTTTTTTTATAGTTGATGATGAGGTTTGCAAACATGTCAGGAGCGATATTGGGCCACTCTTCTTTACAGATCATATTTGTAGGAGCCAGAACTCTTAATGTTTGGTAGGGGATCAAATACTTTATTTCTCGCTGTATAAAATATATACATTGATTTGCATTTTGCAATGTAAGTTTTCTGGATTTTCTTTTAGACATTCTGTTAAAATAAGTCTGCACTTAAAATGATAGACTTTTTATAGCTTTGTAAGTGGGCAAGCTTACAAAATCAGCAAGGGATCAAATAATTATTTCCTCCACTGTACATGTATATGACTAGTTTGGATGTAATCCTGCGTCTGTCGTTAAAATGAACCAAATAAACAAACAAGGATCACATTATCAAGTGCATTCGGTCTATGAGTTACCGTAATGGTTTGGCTCATCTGTGTCTATACATACTGTAAACATGACTCATAGTGTCGTAGTACAGATTCAACATGTATTAAACAATAGGAATACAATTTGTTTCCCTGGTACCAATGAACCATTTTTTACCATTCCTAGTGTTGTTTTTGTGTGGAATTGCTTGTTTGTGGAAAAGATAACATTAACACAGCTGGTTAAATACTGGCTCGGTTTGCTTCCAGTCTAATCTCAACATGGCCATGAAAGATGAAACGTACTCTTAGCTGCACTTTTGACTGTCTTCCTGTCCTATGGTGGAATACACAATTGATTTGTTTAAAAATGTATAGAGTTTGGTCTTGTTACTCCTTGGTGTTGGTGGTAAAGGAAGTGTATCGCTTCAGTCTCAGCTCTGTGTGAGAGCACATGGCATGCTCCCAACACGCGGTGAACCAGATGGTGTTTCATTCATCCTTTGACCTCGAACACTGCCAGCTTAGAGCATGGGCATGCTAGTTTTTTGGATTATTATGCTTCCACTGAGGTGAAAAGCCATTGCAAACCATAAGGGCTAAACTCTTATTGAATCCTCTCCGTGAGCCCCTTATGTAACAGGCTACCATTTTTAGCATAAACTGCAGTGACTGTGTAGCCTAGCGCTTTAAAGTACTGGACTAGGGACCAGAAGGGTTCAAAACCCACCTCTGCCAAGCTGCCGCTGTTTAGTCCTTTAGCAAGGCCCTTAACCTGCAATTGTTTGTATTGCGAGACTGTATCAATTCTGTATAATATATGTACTTGATAATGAAATCATTATGTCACAAGCTCTAAATTAGAGATGTTTCAGGAAGTGCATGTTTAAGCTTGTCCGATATCTGCAGAAATTCGGATTGTGACAGTAATACGATCAACGAGCATAGGTACACGAGTAATAATCGGAAAGATGACTCGGCCAATAATCAGATTTCTCCATTGTCACCTGCCAATAACCACATAGAAATGAGTGACTAGTGAAAAGTGTTTGATAGCCTTTCCCATGCCTTTATTTCTGTGGTCCATTTTATTCCGGGGTTGCCAGATCCAGCGAGGGGGAAAAAAAACGTCTAAAATAAGTGGGAAAAGGGGACAAATAAAGGCAAGCGTTTTGAAATGCGTGGACTTGACAACTGTGGTTAATGGTGAAAACGCATTATAATTGTGTTACTATTATACATGCTATGAGTAATCCGATTACAGGGGTAAAATCCAGCTGTCTATCAGAGATAGGCTAGAGAGACTGTATAGGCTGTCTGTGTGTGTGTGTTCAAACATGACTACTACTTGCAATAGGACAAGGACATACAATTATGATAGCCATTTGTAGCTGGTACAAATAAGCAGAGAAACGTGCAACAGAGTTACAGCAGTGTCTAGTCCAAACGTGAGCTAACGAGCAAGTGAGCACAAGACTGGTAAGATAATTACACACACACACACACATAGACATACATACACACAAATGACGATCTTCTTTTCTTTATAGCTGTAACACTTTGCCGCGTTTTTTTCTTTTCTTTTTTTTTTTTGGAATTGAGCTAGGTTTCACAAGACCATGCAAATAGAGATAGAAAGTCACACTGTCCTAAGATAAAGCAAGTACGTGAGAAACCATTGGTCACTGTAAAAGCCTTAAGATGCTTGACATTAATTGCGAGTCTTAATATGGCAGCATGAACTGTCATGCACAATAAGCTGTGACTGCGCTCATACTTTGCGTCTGTTCTCTGGAGGCTCTGTGTGGCATGAATAATGAGCTCACATGGCCATATGGCTCTCTCTCCTGCTGCCCAGCGGGGTAGCAGGTGCAGCTGCCATGTCACTAGCTGCTTCGTTATAGGGGAATTCGCTTCATCCTGAGCTGTCCAAAGTATCTGATTTTTGGTATATGGGCAAATTTCTGTGCTCCCTGCTGAAATAGGGGGTTCAATTCAGGGGAGTCAATTTACACCGAGCAACAGCGGCCAAATCATCATCAGTCTGTGGTACCAGAATTAGCCAATAGCAACATATCTGACATCCTTTTTGTTTTATCTAGTGTTTTTCTAGATTGGACCTTGGATTGAAGGCATGCTGGATGGCCCGTGGTCCTCTGGAGCGGAACAGAAAGCACGGCTTAGCTGCCAGGCCGGACTTTTGCTGAGCGGCTCTAACAAGCAGAATGGTGAAGATAAATGCACACCAGCCATGTCTTTTTCTGTGATTTCAGCAGGGGATTGTCGCTTCTGCAAGTCCAAAGTTTCTTCTGTACACTTGGAACACTTTTAAAGATGAAGTTTCCATTCATTTAAAGCACCCGAGAAGATTCAAATCCTACTTATTTGACCTTTTTTTTAAAAAAAAAAATTTACGCCTACCTACGGACTGCAGATGAAATTGCGTCATGGCTGAAGAAGTTCATTTACCTTTTTGGTGTGGTGGCGAGTGACATTCGGTGGACGATGCAGAGAAACGGAGGCATCGTGGGAAATGGCAGCCAGGCGTGGGTGCTCCGGCGGGTTCGACTGACCTGGCTCAGTTTCATGCTCTTCTTCATCCTGGTTTTTTTCCCGCTCATCGCACATTACTACCTCACGACAATTGACGATGAAGGCGGCCTGGACAAGCGCATCTTCGGCCCGCGGCACGGCGGTGAACTGTGCGAAGGCAAGCACGTGCAGGACCTGTGCCGAATACGGGAATCGGTGAGTGAAGAGCTGCTTCAGCTGGAGGCCAAGCGGCAAGAACTCAACGGAGAAATAGCCCGTCTGAACTTGAGGATCGAGGCCTGTAAGCGCAGCATCGACAGCGCCAAGCAGGACTTGCTCCAGCTCAAAAATGTCATCAGCCAGACAGAGCACTCTTATAAGGAACTCATGGCACAGAATCAGCCCAAGTTATCTTTGCCAGTCAGACTTTTACCAGACAAAGATGACCCAGGGCTTCCTCCTCCGAGGTCCGTTCAAGCCTGTCGCTTGCATAACTGCTTTGATTATGCAAGGTGTCCACTTACGTCTGGGTTCCCAGTCTATGTGTATGACACAGGGTCGTATCCTTGGGGTGACAATATTGACCCGTTGGTTAGACAAGCCTTTGCGTCATCGGTTAAAAGTAGCGTCTACGTTACAGATAATCCAGACATTGCTTGCCTTTATGTCCTCCTTGTTGGAGAGTTACAAGACTCCTCACCCGCTTCTCTTCCTTCTCCTTCGACCTTGGAAAAACAACTCAAGGCGTTACCGTACTGGAGGTCAGATGGCCATAATCACCTGCTGGTCCACCTGTCCAGAAAGTCATTAACTCAGAACTTTTTGTACAATGTAAGCACAGGCCGGGCAGCTATCGCACAGTCCACCTTTCTGGAGCGACAATACAGAGAGGGCTTCGACCTGGTCGTCTCTCCGCTGGTCCATGCTCTTTCAGAGCCCAACTTTCTGGAGGTGCCACCACAAGTTCCAGTCAAGAGGAAGTACCTTTTCACTTTCCAAGGAGAGAAGGTGGAGTCGTTGAGGAGTAGTCTGCTGGAAGCCCCACCACAGTCTTTTGAGGAGGAAATGGAGGGTGATCCCCCGGCTGATTATGATGACCGCATCATCGGCACCCTCAAAGCTGTTCAAGATAGTCATCTAGATCAAGTGCTCGTGGAATTCACCTGCAAGAATCGGCCGAAGCCGTGTCTGGCTACTGAATGGGCCTTGTGCGGGGAGCGTGAAGATCGCCTGGAAGTGCTCAAGTCCTCTACGTTTGCCTTGGTTATTTCACCAGGTGACGGACAGATTGTGGCATCTGCAGGGTGTACCATGCGACTGTTCGAGGCCCTTGAGGTTGGGGCGATCCCTGTTGTTCTTGGTGACCACTCAAAGCTACCATATCACCATCTGATACGCTGGAGCGAGGCAGCAATTATGGTACCCAAGCCTCGCATTACAGAGTTGCACTTTCTTTTGAGAAGCCTCTCTGACAGTGATCTACTGGCCATGCGGCGGCAGGGTCGATTCATTTGGGAAACGTACTTCTCCACTTCGGAGAGCATCTTTAACACCATTCTTGCTAGTATCCGAACTAGCATCCAAATACCAGCAGCACCCATAACAGACGAACCCTCCCAGGAGATTCCTCACAAAGCTGGAAAGATGGCAGGGACGGACGCCAATATGGCCGACAACGGCGATCTGGATCTCGGGCCGGTAGAAACGGAGCCCCCTTATGCATCCCCTAGATTTTTGCGTAATTTCACCTACACAGTATCGGACCTCTACAGAACGTGGAACCATGCTCCTGGACCTTTCCATCTGTTTCCCCACACTCCCTTAGACCCCATCCTGCCTTCAGAGGCAAAGTTCTTAGGCTCAGGAACCGGCTTCCGACCCATTGGTGGGGGTTCTGGAGGTTCTGGAAAAGAGTTTCAGGCTGCTCTTGGTGGGAATGTCCCACGGGAGCAGTTCACGGTGGTCATGCTGACATATGAGCGGGAGGAAGTACTTATGAATTCACTGGAGAGGCTGAATGGATTGCCCTATCTCAACAAGGTGGTGGTGGTCTGGAATTCCCCCAAACCACCCTCAGATGACCTCCTCTGGCCTGACATTGGGCTGCCCATTGTGGTGAGCTTGTTATTATATTTTTATGTTTATCAAAATAGAAAGTGCTGACAAGTGTTTGTCTGGCACATCTTTCAAATAGATATCTTACTAAATACAAGTTTGGGGACTCTAGAATTTCTTTTGTTGGATTCTAACTAGAGAGTAACTTCGTCTGGGAGGGTGGTTTATTGTCTTAACCTCCAATTGTCTATGTTTCATCAACGACTACTGAAGATGCAAATCCAGTTTTTATGTTCTAGTGATTTACTGGACTTGTATTTGACTTTACTATACTGTAATTTTAATATTATTTCTGGCCGTGTATAACATTAGTGGCGAATTTACAATTTGAAACTTTATTATACAGTGTATAAAAAGGAACTATGAGCCAACAAAGAAGTACACAAGTTCGTTCCCGACCTTATAATCTAACTGGTTGAGAAACTGGCTAGGCAACATGAGTGCATACTTTTGCCTGCTATTTAGAAAAGTCTCAATTTCAAGCATCAATTCCCATTTCGGTTTATCCTAAGGAAAACAAGAACACAAAACGATGATTAACCATTACAGAGATTTGAGAGCCCCCCACCCTACACACAATTATGAAATGAGAAACTGTCTATTAGGTGATACCATGTGTCCTGTTGTGTGATGCGCAGCATTCAGTCTGCTTACGCTGATGCCACATGCGTTTAATAAATCTTTCCCACCAAAGGGTCTACTTTGCAGCTAATGTGTCTGGAAAAGTAGGTTAAAAACTGTAATAAAGATAATAACCTAATCAGACCACACACACACACGCACACACACATATATGTATGTAGTTATACGTGTTTAAAGCAATAAGAGGAGATGATTTCAATGGGATTTGCTTCTGTACTATGACTTTAATAAACAGCTTATTTAAAATCTAAAAACATATACATATACAACAGATCCAGAAAACATAGCCTATATGGAATTTAACTCGTTTTCCTTCATTAGCCTCCAGTTACTTAACAGCTTATGGGCAATATTATTTGGTTGTGTTATTCCAGTATCCCATTCATTTATTTTCTGCCCTTCAGTAGCTGCAATACGGTGTTCTGACCCAGCAGATGCACTGTTGTTTGCAGGTCGTGCGGACGGAGAAGAACAGCTTGAACAATCGCTTCCTTCCCTGGGATGTAGTGGAGACTGAAGCCATATTGTCTATTGACGACGACGCGCATCTTCGACACGATGAAATCATGTTTGGATTTAGGTCTGACATTACTTTAAAGAGTTTTTTTTTTCACCCTACTTTAACAGAAGAGAAGGAGACCATGTCAAGCACGTTATTAGTTTTGTCGTATCAGTGTGGACAAATGATTGTGATAATTGTTGTGCTAATAGTGTCATAATTGTACAATGGACACTGTACCAACAACTTTTCCTCCCCAAAAATGTGGAAGGACTGAAATGCACCTTGAAAGGAAGCACCATAAAGAGCATGCAGAAACCCAGATAACTTCACAAGCTCTCGTGTTATAAAATTTCGAAAGACGGCCATAATTGTGTGACATTTTAGGACGAGGGCTGAGAATGAGAGGTATAGGCTACTTGTGTAAACAACGACTTTACTATTTTTCTAACGTCACAATTTCTCAGATATAGACACGTCACATGGATTACTAACACATTTAAAATCAAATTCAGGCTTTTGGCCACAACTAGTGATTTATGGTCTAGACGGACTCGTATTTGAGTTTATTATATTGTTATTATAATATTATTTGCTGGCATGTAGAACGCTGTGGTAAATATTTACATTTTGAAGCAAATTACAATTTGTTGACGTTTGCTTTAACCGAGCCAATATGCTCGGATAATTTGCATTTTACATCATATACGAGTTAGTTGTTTTTTACTAAACTGACATTTGTGATAATAGCACGTTTTTGTTCGTGCCAAAACGTTATCACTCCACCAATGCGCTGCCAAACGCTTTTTTTTCTCTCTCTCTCTCTCTTTCTCACTCTCTCTCCCTCTGTGTTTCTCTCACACTGTGTTTCTTTCTCTCTCTCTCTTTCTGTTTCTCTCTCCCCCTCCCTCTTTCTCACTCTCTTTCTCTCTCTCTCTCTCTCTCTCTCTCTATCTCTGTCTCCATATCTCTCTCTCTCTCTCTCTCTCTATCTCTCTCTCTATCTCCATCTCTCTCTCTGTCTCCATCTCTCTCTCTCTCTCTCTCTCTCCCCCCTCTGTTTCCCTCTCTCTCTTGCTCTCTCACTCTCTCCCCATTTCTCTCATTCTCTCAGGGTATGGCGAGAGGCCAGGGATCGGATTGTGGGTTTCCCAGGGAGGTTTCATGCATGGGACATCAACCACCAGTCCTGGCTCTACAACTCTAACTACTCATGTGAACTGTCCATGGTACTAACAGGTGCCGCCTTTTTCCACAAGGTAAATCGCACCTCACACAATCGTTCAGATAAACACAGGTGCTTATTTTTCATCTCACCTCAATCCGAGTGATCTTTTAGGGCAGGATTTAAAACCTAAAACTGAATTAATCAAAGCCGGCTTCACATTTGTGTGCCATGCGTAACAGGTACGGACTGTCGTGAAGCTGTCATGCAAATGTACCACACGTATAACAACTGTTTTATAACGGCTTTGAGCGTGGCTCAGCCCCTCATGTTAGAACCTGAACTATGCGGTTTAGAAATATATTTGCATCATGCGGTAAATGTATTTGTAATATCAGCAATAATATTAGAGTAATAAGGACAACAAAACGTCTATAAATACATGTTTGTATCCCTCAACAGTCATCCGGTCAACATCTTGTTCACTTTAATTTACAAATCTGTCTAATATACATCAAATTCACTTCTGAACGCCTGCAAACTAGTACGAGCGAACCTTTGCGACACCTGCTGACAGAAAAGAGAATCGCAGTCTTAAAAGGCATTGTATTGTTCCTTTTTCGTATTCAGTAAGAGTTTCAGGGTTTACAAAACGTACAAAAATAAGAATTGTACCGTACTGCATAGTACTGAACTAAATGTCGTCATGTTGTTTTAAATAATATTACTGTTTAAAATACACTGCTCACAAAAATGAATATGAATTGGATCCCACAACAACTGCTGGACAGTCTGATCCTGTCCATGCCCCATCACTGTCAGGGTGTTTTCTTGGGTGACCATACACCCCACTGACCAGTCAATGTGTGTCACTCTCGTCTAGTTTAACATGCTTCTGTTCACCCCCATGAATATGTCACTTACTACTCCATCACCATAATTGAGTTTCATCTCATTTGCATAATCAAACAACTTTATTAGATTTTTCATTGGCTTTTCTGACGATATTGTTTAATAAAATCAAACCAAATGCCCTACCATAAAGCGTATTCATTTTGAAATATCCCCATTTTTTGTGAGCAGTGTAAAACTACCATGTGATGATGGTAATCTCCGGACAACATCCTCTTTCACAGAATGTAATGCAGACTTGCATACCCGTACTGGGTATATTTTGTTAGTTTTTTCCCCCCGAACCTGATTTTAATTCAGAATTCTTCTTCTCTCTTGCACGCACCCTCTCTAGTACTACGCCTACCTGTATTCCTACGTGATGCCCCAGGCTATCCGGGACATGGTGGACGAGTACATCAACTGTGAGGACATTGCCATGAACTTCTTGGTGTCACATATCACACGCAAACCACCTATAAAGGTCAGTGTGCTGCCATTAAGAAATGTGTTTTGAGTGTCAGTGGGTGTTTTTACGGCAAAATAGTGTATTACATTATTACGATATCATTTTAACACTGGTTTGGACCTCATTTGGTCTCAGAGGAACCACAATCGTTATGTTCTCTATTTTATGTATTGTATTTAGAGTTTGTGTATTTAACCCTTTGAGGACCAAGGAACATTTGTCCCACGCCAACCTACGGTCCTGAAAGGTTTAAGAAGGAAACACTTGGGGCATTTTTGTCATTTTTGCAATGCTTTACGTTAACCCTTTCAGGATGGTAGATTTGGCGTCCATTTAAAAGTATGGGACACGCGTCACTTGGTCCTCATACGTAGTGTATGAGAGTACTGTTCAAAAGTCTTGATAATTAGCACAATAGCTGCGATCACAGACGAGATTCATCAGTAACGATAGATTCTTAAACACTACTCAAATTATCTCATATTAATAGTGTTTTATATAAAAAAAATAAGTTGCACTTCATCCAATTAAACTGGACATATTACACTAATTATACTGCTCACAAACATTAGGGGATATTTCAAAATGAATTTCTTTCCCCCAGTTTTTTAATACTGCATACTTCTGATTATATTTCAAGAAAGAGAATATTATGTATAGTCATTATACCTAAGACTTTTGCACTCTACTGTATATGATTCATTTTAATACTTGCATATGACAGCAGAAAGAGGTTGGGTCATTTTTTTTTAAATTGAAGTTGAATTTTTAAAATTTTTTTAGGTTCTAGCAAGGGTTCTTACCTGTCAAATTTCGGTTTCTGCTTTTGCACTAGGCTTCGTAAACTATGGAAAATTAGCTAAAAAAATTTCCTTGGACCTGACATGAATCCCTTACTACCACCTGGATGTGTTAGCCTGGTGGATTCATGTCAACACATTCAGGTGGTATTAAGGGATTCAGGTCTGGTGACTGGGGGGAATACAGTATTCACTTAAAATTGTGTTATATAATTAAAAAAGCATTAACATAAAACTGTCAGTAGAAATACTTGTTTAAACGTTATGGCCACTTAAAGCTGATGTTCTGGTACCGGTTCCAGCACCACACACTTAGATGCTCCAACACCTCAGCATCGCTCTGCTGGTCTTCGTTAGCACTAACCGGTCCCGCCATGCCCGGGTCCTACTGGGGTGCAGCAACTCCCTCCCTCCCTATTTTGGTATTTATTTAGAATTTTATTACTAATCAAAATTTGATCATTGCATTATATTGTATTATTTACTTAATTTTACTATTACTACAACGTAATTAGTCAGTTAACATGTAGGCCACCCAAGGAGGATGGGTCCCTTTTTGCGTCTTGGTTTCTTCCCGCTTTATTCAGGGAGTTTTTCCTTGCCACTGTCGCCCTAGGCTTGCTTAATTTGGGATTGACCTTTTAAGATAATATAATTTTGTAAAGCTGTTTTAAAACAATGCACTGTTGTGAAAAGTGCTTTATAAATTAATTTTAGCTTAAGGTGGCTTGGTGCATTATCACCGTGAAATGAATGGTCAACAACAATAATCAGTCGCTTAGTCACTCAGTTGTGATAAAACCTAGTCTGTTGTTTATTAATTGCAAAACAGATATGAGCATTTTGGAAAAATTTCCCTCTCACGGCTTCTCTTTCGCCCTCAAAATAATGTGTGACTTCTCAAGCTTAGCATCTCTGTATGCTTTGGCTACGCGATTAACTCCAGCACATACTTTAGAGTGAAATGAGATGCTAAATCTTGCGTGCAACAGAGATGTGAACTGCCGAGGCTTCAGCCGTTTCCCATCGAACTGATCGAGAGTGATTTTATAAAGCCTCGATGTCAGGAGCTTTAGTCTCCGAAGCAATGAAAAGGAACCTAATAACGTTTCATTGACTGTGCACGTTATTACTAGAAGATTTCGCCTGTGCAGTGACTTCCCTTGAAAGTCGTAAAGCTATGTTATTGATTTGCCTTCAGTAGTTTGGGTGAATCAAATGCTGTAGCTGTATTTCCATTTCACTATCTGAGATGCAAACCAGTCTGCTTGAAAGGAATCATGAAAACTAATCAGTACTACAATAAATGTTCTAACTGTACGAAGCAACTGAAGTTCTTCTGAAGCACAAGCCCTTACCTAGTGGCTATTTTAATGATTATTACAAGAAAGAGTTCTATGTATAAATCGGTGAGAAGGGAAAAGTGTGTGTACACTGTACGTAATGCCTAGTTTCTGCACAGACGGACAGCCTTTTAAGTCTTCATTCTTATTATGAGCTACATCTTCAGCTAGTATTGTTCAATGGAAAATACCTGACATTTCTGCCTGAATAAGAAACCATAGTTACCTTAACACCAGCTTGACTGCAAATCTGAGATCCTCAGAACATAGCCCCTCCTCCTACACAAACATTAGAGTACTATCAGTGGTCTTTTATCTTGCATTCGCTTGCAGATAACCCGCTACCCATCCCACCCCCATCTAATCTCTGCCTCTTGCTGGCCAGTGTGGTGAAACAAAAGTTTGTGCCATAGTTTTCTAATGGTTGTCTGGACTGGTAGGTGTAAAAATTATGAAAGGCAGGTAAAATCAGTTCATTTCAGTGGTTTACTGGCAAAAAAGATGATTTATAGCTATAAGTAGCTATGGTTTTAGTTTGTCATTTTCCATATTTTTTGTCAATAAAAAAAGAGAGACAGAAAACGGCTATTGGAGAGAGAGCGAGAGAAAAATAAACAGATAGATAGATAGATAGATAGATAAAGTATGTAGATTGCATGTATATAAAGTAAGAGATGCATGAGTAAAACTGAGATGGAGATCGGAATAGATACAGTGGGGCCAAAAAGTATTTAGTCAGCCACTGATTTGGAAGTTCTCCTACTTAGAAAGATGAGAGAGGTCTGTAATATTCATTCATCATTTGGTATTTGGTCAATAACAAAAGTTCAACTTTGTAATACTTTGTAACAAACTTTGTTGCCAATGACGGGTCAAACGTCTCTTGAAAGTCTTCACCAGGTTTGCACACGCTGGAGCTGGTATTTTGGCCCATTCCTCCATGTAGATCATCTCTTGAGCAGTGATGTTTTGGTGCTGTCGCTGGGCAACATGGACGTCCACAAATTTTCTATGGGGTTGAGGTTTGGAGACCGGCTAGGCCACTCCAAGACCTTGAAATGCTTCTTACTGAGCCATGTTGTCTCTCGTGGTTGAAGTGTATCTATGATGAATATTACAGACCCATCTCATCTTTCTAAGTAGGAGAACTTGCACTATCAGTGGCTGACTAAATACTTTTTGGCCCCACTGTACACGCAGATGCTTGTAAAGTGTATGTAGGCTGTTTCATACAGTTCTGGACAAACTTGTGGAGTCCATGCAATCTCAAGTGTATGCTGGCATGACATCAAATGGAAGAACATACCAAATACTACCATATTCTAAAAAGATTCACACTCCAGGAGGATAAAGTCCCAACACACGCCTCAAAGCTTGGAAACAACTATTTAAAGATCAAAGTTTACTTCCTGTCAGGGACTTTTCTCTGCAACCTGACCAAAAAGCTCAGTGACTATTTATGGGGGCACTTGAAGCCAGAAAATGCCAAGCATTCAGTAACATCGTCAGAGGCGTTTGGAAAAATTGTGACATCTGGCTGCTGGATCATCAGAGTTTGGACAAACTTTTACATTCAAGCTCAGCTCAAGTGTATGCGGTCATTACAGCAAATGGGAGAACATACCAAATCTAGACAAATTCTAAATTGTTTATATTTTTTTTCCAAAAGATTTGACTTTTTACTGACTTTAGGCCCTATCCATATGCACTCATCACTTTTATGTGCCTGAAGCACTTTGTAGTTCTACAATTGGGAGATTTTCTTAGTTCCTTGTACACTGTTTTTTAATGGTCAAGACCCACTTAGATCAGGTACTATTTGTTTGTGTTAGTTCTCCTTTCCACCTTCGTCAGTGCCCACAGGATGCTGGTGGCTGGATATTTTTGGCGGGTGGACGATCTTTAGTCCCGCAGTGATGCTGAGGCATAAAAAAAAAAAACACTCCAGCAGCACTGCTACGTCTGATCCACTGATACCAGCAAAAAACGCACATCAGTGTTAGTGCAGTGCTAATAATGATCCACCAACCAAATAGTACCTGATCTGTGCTGGCCCTGTGGGGCTCCAACCATTAGAGAATGGAGTAAAAGGGATGAACAAAGTATGTAGAGAA
The DNA here is from genome assembly GCA_034779995.1 of Parotocinclus haroldoi. NCBI lineage: Eukaryota > Metazoa > Chordata > Actinopteri > Siluriformes > Loricariidae > Parotocinclus > Parotocinclus haroldoi. The sequence continues at coordinate 5,181 of JAUZST010030684.1, read as the reverse complement.
ACAGTATGAAGTATCTACAGTCTGTAATTGTAGAACTACATAGTGCATTTATATGGTAAGTGGAACTGGAGACATGGAAAATGTGTGTAGAAACAAGGGATGGGTGAGTTTATGTTGAAAATAAGTTCCTTGGAGATTATTCACATTTCTAGATGAGCGATGTTTACGTGGGATGCAATATACAGACGCGCAAGTGCATTGGCCTTAATACCAAAATAAATCCATAATATAATAATAATAATGTTATTATTTCTCACAGTCCCCTTTACCCGCAGTGAATGTAGTTCACGGTGCAAATACACATCCGATTAGTACCAGAGTGCTCAGTCATATTAATTAAAACTGGAAACTCCGTTCTTGAATTAACACTGGTGCTTAATGAGTGCATTTATTTGCAGTGCAAAAAAGAATAATAATAATAATAATATTATTGAGTGCAAGGATTTTAAATGTTTCAAAATTTTCATATATATATACAACATAGAAGCATTTATATTGGTGAATTTAGCCAAAGGGAGTTAATTAATACTGGTGGGATGCCCAAATTGAAGTATGGCAAATAATCAAGAAAATGTGCAGTAACGTATCAGATATGAGAATCCAAACATGTAATTTGTCATGTTTCTCAGACACTTGTTATTAGGACCTGCTAGGTCATGCAGTTAGCCAGCCAGTAGTGTCCTGTGGTCAGACACTGACGCAGATGATGTGTCTAATAATGTGGCAGCTCATGTAGCAGCACAACACAAACTGCCATGTCCTTACCACAGCACTGTAATTGCCGTATCGGAACAATAATGGGTCCTGGACAGACTGTAATATATACAAAGTGAACCTGCAATGTGGGCCAGATTTCAGAGTGACTATTAAAAAAAAAAGTTTAACATTTTGAAATAAATAGTTTGAGAAATATCAGTGTAGTATTTGGCAAGTTCCCCGTTTTGCTGTAAAAATGTAGGATGCATGGGCCCTATATGTTTGTGCAATGATTTTTTTTTTATACAGGCAAGGAACAGGTCGTTGACCGAAATGAACGTTTCTGACATTACCATTGTAATGCTATGCTACTGTAATGCTATGCTACTGTAATGTCAAAATAAAGGTTCTTTAAAAAATTTTTTTTTTTTTAATTTATCTGATAAGTATCGAAACGATACAGAAATGTCAGAGATGATGTTGAAAAGATGAATGGAACGCTACCATCTACACAGCATCCCTAATGGCTTAGGACAGGCACATGTACTCATGAAAGCCATTTGCGGCTTGTTACGATAAAGTAGCGCAAAGTCATACAGGCTAGCCTGCAAAAAAAAGTCTCTAAACACATCACCTGAGAACAGTCTCTAGTCCAAATGTAAGCTATCAAGCAAATGAGCACACGGCCAGTTAGGTAGTTTTACACACACATTCTGCTCATAAATCCCACCTGTGTTGGTGGATACACAGCATCGATTGGTTGTTTATGGCCACGATATCCAGAGTTTAGATGGTTAATAGAGTTTATTTATTAGAATTGTTAGGACCTTGGTGAACAGATCGTAAACGGCGCCTACCTGTAGTCAAAGGCTTAATGTTACCGAGTGCCCCTATAAATGCTCAATGACTGTGCAGGAAAGTCCAATCCTTGATCTTTCTTTGGTTTCCAAGTTATTGTTGCAAAGCTTGGAGATGTGTTTTGGGTCATCCTACTACAGCCCCGAATCCTCGACAAGGATCCAAGCAAGCATTATTGGTCCCCGCTGTATATAGTGTGTACCTGATCGAAAAAAAACCTAAGGAGTGGTACTGAAATGTAAAAATGTCTTTACGCTTTCTTTGTAACTGTGTAATGACTGCAGCCGGTTAGATTGACACCAGTATCTGTCTCTGATCAGGTGACGTCTCGCTGGACGTTCCGCTGTCCCGGTTGTCCCCAGGCGCTGTCTCACGACGACTCGCACTTCCACGAGCGACACAAGTGCATCAATTTCTTCGTCAAGGTCTACGGTTACATGCCGTTGTTGTACACACAGTTCCGGGTGGACTCTGTCCTCTTTAAGACTCGGCTTCCACACGACAAGACGAAATGTTTCAAGTTTATCTAGTTTTGTCCACAGCGGATGATTCATCATTCTGGATACATTATACAGACGGGGGATTTGATCTCAATCTTGACTGAGTCGAGGCGAAGTGAGAACTATTAAAGAACCGTGTTTGATTTTAGTCTAATCACGTGTCTGACTCGTGAGCAACCGCTGCTGCTCTCACTGGTACTACTTTCATTGTTTGGGAAAGGAGGTGAAGAAGAAACGAGGACGTTGGAACGGATCCCCGACAGAACGTCGAACCTCGGAACTGACTATGTAATGGTTCAAACAGGGAGGCATTCTTGTCTCATTGCACTCTCTTTTTAACTAATTGTGTTTATGTGTATATAGAGTGCTTTTCATATACGAGAGCGAGAGTGCATATTCTCTTCTATATGACGAGCACATTTCTGCAGGTCACAGAAATTTTATTTGTGTGCGTTTGTGTGCGCGCGAATGTGACCCCGTAGCTCGGAAAGGGCAACTCGCCGGGCGTTCGGGATTCCCTGGTTATCTGACAAACGAAAAATGGACTCCGCAAAAAACACTACAGCTTTGAGCTCCAAGTTTCATTTCAGTCCATACGCAGCACTGTGCAAAAGTTTTAAGCCACAATGAGATCAGATGGAAAGTTGTTAAAACCACGAGGAATTATTTCTCTGGCTCTTAATTTAGAACGTGACCAGAAAATACAGGAAATGTGTATGCAGTACTGCAAAAACCGCTTTAGTGTGACCTCCTTAGACAAGAACAATGGCAGCAGTCCGAAGAAGCTTGATCAGAAAGGCTCGTTTTGTTTTTGGAATAGCAGCCAAGAAACCCTTTTCTCAAAAGGTCAACAGGGTGAAAGGTCTAAGATATGCTAAACCTCACAAAGATTGGAATGGAGATCAATGGTAGAGAGTATCGTGGAGCGTTGCTAAAACAACAAATCTAAAGGTGGCCTAAGATTTGTGCACACTACTGTAACGGTCATATCTTGGTAAATGCCTACCCTTTAATCACCATTAACAGTATCTCAACGTTCTATGAATGAAGTATAGTTTAGTTTGAAAGCAGTGGGGTTGCCATTATGGTCTCGCTCTCTCTCTACTTGCTGCTGGTGGGCATTTCCATAATGTTGCCTTGCTTTGGGGCATTCATAAGAAATTCAGGTTAACATTATTGAACCAGGCACTCGGGTGGCACAGTGGTCTAAGATGCATGATTGGGACTGTCTGAGGGAGGGGCGTGGTCACCGAATCCTCCCCTGCCTCTGTGAGCATGCTTACACCTACACGCTGCGTTCTCCACAGATAGGAAAAGGGTTAAAACGTCATAAGAAAACTGTTTAAATCTTTGGCACGAGATTTACTAATATTGCTTTTTCATTAGGGAAGCTTGAATGCCGTCTGCTCCATTCTGAGCGTAGTGGCAGCGCACAGTTATGTTTCTATACACAGGCGCTTCCTGTTTGATCATGGTCCGTTTTGCGATATTTCAAATTTACGATGGGAATCTAGTCAAATACAAATACAGTGTAGAAACAGTGTTCCGAATTTTTTTTTTGTGGTTTTCTGCCCCACAGTTGCTGGGCATTCAGCCAGCAGTGCCAATGGACTAACCATTTTGTTCTTATTGAAATACATTATTCAATAAATGACATGACCTGTTCAACACTTTATTATAAAATAAGCATTGTGTTAATTATTTTGCCCTACTCTAGTTTAATGCAAGTGTCTTTAAGCATGTTTACATTACGCTCTGCTATAATAGATACAGTATAGATTAAACTCCTCGGTTTACAATATATAGCATTTATGATGTGTCTATCAGAATTTATCCCCAGTGTAAAACAGGGAGAACCTGTATACAGGGTGAGTCAGAAGTCACAGGACTCCTTTTTATTTCAGAAACAAAGGGGAAAATGACATATCTGATTATGTTACAGTAAACTAAAGTCATGGGTGAAGGGGCCCTATGTTTTAGGCTATGTCCGGAACATGGCCACCATCTTGAAAGCAATCAGATTTGAGTTTTCGAGCCCGAAATCAGAATCTGTTCATGAAGGTTTACTCGTCGTCCGGTTTAATCCCACATTCCAATGACTTGAATAAAGCATTGTTAGTTGCTTCTTCTAATTTGGCCCAGTATGAATGTGTTTTAGTAGTATCAATGTAATCTTGCTCCTGTCATGAATAGGTATTGATGCAACGTCAAATAAACAAATAAAACCAAACAAGAATGCTTGATCTAAAACTCTAACGTCTGTATGATCAAAATCTTGCTAAAAAATATCGTCTTGGTTTTATGTGATCAAATCCAGCCTCACAAGCTTGGCTCTGAAATAGAACCAAAATTGACAAATGCCCCCACGCAAAGATCTGCAATATGCCCTCATGTGAATCCCTAGGTAAACAAATAAGAATATTTAGAATTAGAATTTTGTGCTCCAAAAAGATCGTGTAGGGTCAGAAATCACATTACTGGACATCAGTCATCTGCAAGTATTCGGAAATTTACAAGACCCTAAGGGTACGGCAAATCCCTATTGTAAATTAAGAGTACATGTGAGCGCTTTGAAAGAGGCCCAGTGCTTCTACAAGCAGAGATGGCCACCTGCTGAAATGTACAGTTCTCAAAAGAAAAAAGCCTTCAGACTCAGAAGAACAATGTCCAGGTTTTGATGTATTGAAAAGGCAAGGCTGTCTACAAAAAACATCAAGCGCAGAATTCTGGTAGAATATGAAAGGATTCAGATTGGTTTAAAAAAAATGTGTTTTTTACAGTGGAACAATCGCATATTATTTTCAACAAGACAATGCTCCCGATTATACTGGAAAGACCAGAGCATAATAAGAACAAGTCCATCAGGCACATGTCTTCATTTTGAATCCTATATAGATAAAATTACAAATTAAACACAAACTAACTGGAAAAATAGTTTTTAACTGGGTGAAGCCATTAACATTGATCCATTTGCCCACTTGAGCATTTAGGCAAACCAAATTAAATACCCCATACTATACTACTCACAAAAATCCAGGGATATGTAATTGGGGGGGGGGATTTATTTTGAAATATCCCCTAATGTGTGTGAGCAGTTGCTTTATGTTTGTGTAATTATTCACACACA
>JAUZST010030683.1:0-56832 GCA_034779995.1 Parotocinclus haroldoi | reverse complement strand
GTGCGTGCGTGCGTGCGTGCGTGCGTGCGTGCGTGCGTGCGTGCGTGCGTGCGTGCGTGCGTGCGTGCGTGTGTGTGTAGCTTTATAGCTCAGCTTTGATTCTTCCACACAGTGCTGGCTGAAGTCCACAAATTACTTTGTGTGTTTGTGTGTGTGTATATGTGTGCGTGTGTGATTATTTATGTATGTATGTATGTATGTATTGATATAACATTAAAGCAACATTAAAGAAGCCACATATACAAACCAACAAGTCCGACCATTCTCCTCTCACCTCCTTCAAAACGTTTCCATCCACAGTTTTGATTCTTTCACGCTGTGCTGGCTGAAGCCTAGAGATTACTTTGCATGAAAACCACAGATCAAAAGTCCTGAAATACCCAAACCACCCCATCTGGCACCAACAACCATGCCAAGGAGAAGTCACCAAGATCAATCTTTTCCTATTTTGTTTGATTTGAACTTAAAGCTTTTAACCCTTGCCTGTATGACTGTATGCATTACACAGCTGCCTTGTGATTGGCTGACTGGATAATTGTATGAATGAGCAGGTGTACAAGTGTTTCTGATATCATCACCAGTGAGTATGTATTGTGTGTATGAATTAGGGCCGTCACTTGTGCTAATGGACGGTGTGAGGCACGCACAGGAATCCACTGTCTGTTTGTTCACATCTAAAATGTGATCGGTTTTGTGTTTTCAGGACATGGTGCGGCGGGGGGAGATCTTGGATGATGCCATGGAGGACGAGTTTTACCTACGACGGTTAGACGCTGGCCTGTTCGTTCTGCAGCTTATCTGCTACATCATGGTGGAGATTGCCAATGCAGGAATCTCACAGGTACACACGTTTTTCTAGCTTTATCTGGCCTATGAAATGGTGTGTAGATTCGGCATGACATGAGAGAAAGTAACCATCCGCCTTAAACATTTTGGATAAAGATTATTTAGTCAATTACTCGTCCTTCTTGGGGGTTAAAAAGGCTTATGTTGTGTAGCTAAGTGGGTATCAATTGTATGTGTTTTGTATCTGGTTATGTTCTAAATTTGTGTGTGTGTGTGTGTGTGTCGCAAACCTTGCAGCTGCAGCAGAGAGTCCATCAAATCCTAAACCTTAGGGGTGGATCAGTAAAAACGGTGCGACACATTATGCGAGGTAAGCTACCATGACTCTTATGACTTGCTTTTTCCTTACAGTTGGTTAGCCACATTCCTGTATGAATAAACTACGTTCCTGTTGAAGAGGGTTGATAAATTCAAGCAAGCACTTGCTTAGCATTTTGGTGGCCTGAAAGGCTTTGAGGAAATAATTTTTAAAACGTTAATTCCCTTAACATCTGCCCGATCAATGTTTGTTTGCTTTAGCGGCCGATGTCTAAAGAATTGCAGTAGGAAATAGAAATCTCTCTTATATACACCTAATTCATGTCCGAATGACAGAAGACTAGTACGAGCGAACGCTTTGGACACCAGAAAAAGAGAGTCCATCTTGAAAGGCATATTAAAAATGGTATAGTTGTTTCATTTTCGTTTTTAATTGACGTTTTAGAAAAGACCCAAAGACAAGAAGGACTGCTTTGCAAAGTACAATACATTTACGTTTACAGCATTTAGCAGATGCTCTTATCCAGAGCAACTTACAGTCCAAGCAATTGTGGTTTAAGGGCCTTGTTCAGGGACTTCTGAGCAGGGTGTCAGGGTGCCCCCGAGCACACATGCTAAATGGAGCGCCAATACATCACAGTGCTGGGTAGGGGTTGCTGTCGCAGCATTGGGCGACGCTTCTTTCCTCCCTTTAAAATGGCCAGTTGTGTCTTCAAGACACCTGGACAGACGTCACCACCAGGACACGAAGCCGCGTAACCACAGTGGTCTGCACACACGCAATTTCTGCTGTGCCTCTCAAAGCCTACCTATTGAAACTGTTGAAAAGCTGATCAAAATAGCAATGGCAGCACATTTTGTCATCTTTCCGCTTCGCTGCCAAACTCGGAATAGCTACAAATAGATCCTCATTTTGTTCAGGTCTCAGTGAGAAAGCCTTTGAAAGTAATTAAAGCCGCCATTTGAGTGCATATCCTCTATAGCCCTGCTCTTTCTGCACTGAGCGTGCTCAGTCAGGCCGCTCATAAATGATTAATGAGAGCACAAAGCTCCAGTCTGTTTGCTGTTTAAACTACTGGCCGACTGCAAAATGACTGTCAGGGAACGCAAGCAAAATGTGCCCCCAATAAAGCGTCGGTCCGTTCCTAGGGTTGTGTGTAATGTGGAGTGGTTTTGTAATGAAGAGCACATTGTGACGTTCTTTATTAAATCACTATGGAATGGCCTTGCTCCTGGATTTGCCGTACCTAAGTATTGAAAGTGGGTAGCGAGAACCGTGAGATCCATCAGAATTTTGCTTCTAGAGCAAATTCTCTTACAAAGGATCTCTTTCTGTCTCAGATATTGCACCGGTGTTGGCAGCTTACGCAATAATACACCCCCTTGGCATTTTGCTTACAATGTCCTGTATTTGTTGCATGCCAACCTTTGTTTTGCCCCTCCTTTCAGTGTTTTTTTTTTTTTTTTTTATAAAGCCAAGACCTAAACACAAACGAGCCTCATCACAGTTTTGGTGCTGATTGGTTGAATCACAATGACCTTTTTAAACTCTCCTGTTTATAGAACCTGGGATAACCGGGTCCTTTTTGACTGGTATTGTTTGACTTGATCCCTTTGGAATATGAGACCAATATAAGATTTATACATGGTTGAATGATTTATAACTATCGATAATTACTGACAAAGAAAAAAATGGAGAAAAGCCTTTGTTTATTCTTTGACCAAAAAATGACGTTTTATTTTTTTTACCTTAAAGTATCAAAGCAGTTTTTGTCTGAATATTTGAAACATTTTGTTAAACATCAAAGTATCTCTGCTATTTTGGTCTTAATCTGGTCTCTAGTCTATAAATGGATGGCTTTATGGTTGGGCCATGTGAATACTGAAAAAGATATTTAAAAGTATTTACAACATTTAGTTGACACCCTTACCCACAATTACAGATGATGCAATCCAAGCATTTTAGGGTTAATTTAGGCTCAACAGTGACAACTTGGCATATTTTAGGTGGCACTGGGGGTAACACTGTCGTCTCACAGCAAGAAAGTCCTGGGTTCAATCCCCAGATATCTGGGTCCTTTCTGCATGTCCCCCCATTGTCTGTGCTGGTTTACTCAGGGTGCTCTGGTTTCTTCCCACATTCCAAAGACTTACATTAGGCTAATTGGTGTAATCTGAGTAGATAAGTGTGTAGCTTCAAAGTAATGTTGTGTATCAATATAACCATGTGTACGATGTTAAAATGGCCACTGATGCTCATAGCGACGCTGAACAAACCAAATAAACAAACAATCAACCATGGCACAGTTTTCACCCCTCTTCGGTTTTACCCAATTTTACTAAGTTGATGCTCTAATGAGCACAACTAAGGGCATTGTAGCCATACTACTCCCGCAGGGTTGCTTTGACCACTGTCCAACTCCCCCTGCCAATTTGGTGGGACCTAAAAAGGCAAATTAGTCTACAAGAGCTGTTGAACCTGGCTAGTTGAAAGAAAACTTGGTACAAATGTGAGATGAACGATGGAAAGCATTCTTAAACTCATTCAAAGAGGAAATCCAACATGAAGTGTGGCAAAAGATGTTCCCAGTCACAAAATGGGGTGCATGTATAAGCATGTTAATGCTTATAAAAGGAAAAGATGTCAGGAAGTGTCAGGACAGAAAAACCAGTATGTCTCTCTCAAGAAAACGAAGGATACACCAACTGGTGGAAACGACAGACGAAGAAGTTTGTGACAGAACCATAAGAGACTGGCTGGCTTATCGTTCTTCATATCTTCATTTTTGTAGCCAAAGCCTCCACTGATTGAAAATGCATAACGAAATGCAGTGTTCTTCAGATTTGATCTGCCAGCGAACACGTCAACACGAAGGCGCTCTTCTCGAAAACGTTGGTACATTTGATGTCCTTCACATTCCACAGCATCCAGTAATAAGACGGGATGCCATTTTTATTGCCGTTTTCTTTACCTTCCTCCCGATGAGCAGCCTGTATGTGTGACTCTCGCTGAATGCAGAATCATTGGCACCCTGATGATAAATTGAAATTTTCTGCTGCCCGTTTGTAGCAGCTGTGGCCTTGAGCTGGCCTGTGGAGAGAAAGCACTGCCGGGACTGAGCTCAGGTTCACAAACAGTACTGAGCTGCAGGAGAGCAGCACTGCTGGCAATCCATCTTCACTGTGAAATCGAGATTAGCTTGGAGGGATTCAAATCAAAAGTATACTTCCCCAAAGCGCTAACAGTTCTTAGCCAGTTGGGAGAAGTTAGCATTAGTTCTGTGGGGGGTATGAAGAAAAACATGGTCACTAGTGCAGGCTGCACATTTACATAGCAGACACATTATCCAAATCATCTACAAGTGAGACAAAACGTGGACCAGCCAATACACTTAATTCAGATATATTAAATATTCAGATATGTTTGTATATATGAGCATTCCTTCTTGGTTTCAGCACCGTCAACGGACATGTGCTGTACTGGTACCGATACGGATCTTATTAGCCTGGAAACAACAGCATGGACCCACAAAATACCTACATACTGACCAATTAATCATTTCAAAGAAATATTTATTTACGAGTTGTATAGTTGTTTCCAGATTAAATACAAGAAAGGCATTATTTAGTAGAACAACAATGCTTACGAAACTTAACGAGCTACTGAAGCTGGCTAACACGAAGAGATCAGGGCCACAACAATAGTGTGGTCATTTGAAGCAATAGAAAGCATTTTGAAATTCCTTTTTAAAGGAAATCCATCTTTTGGAGTGTGGCTAAAGAGGTCCGTTGTTTCTAACATGTGGTCAACATACGAAGGTCAACCGGCTAAGATGCCAAAGCGTCAATATTGAAAATCAGTAAGCTTAAACTGGATAATGTTTAGCAAAACAATAAAAAATGAAGAAATCAGCTGAATGAAATGGGATTTACATGGAGAAATGCCAAATGAAAATCCGCACTTGCATCTAAACTGAAGAAAACAAGGTCACGGTTAATATTGTGGCCTCTCCCAGTCCTAGTGCCAGGCTCAGGTGGGAGCATATGGGATTACCATACTTAATCCTGACCATTTTGGATGTGATCGTATTTGAGCAGTTGAATGTGACTAGCTCTGTGGAAAAAATTCTAGCCACTTGCCTAGTCTTTGGTCAGTTTCTATCAGGCTTCAACATCAATGAGAGCTTTTCTGGATAAAGCTTTTTTTTCTGGATAAAGCTTTAGCAGCAACTGGACTTGTCACAAGTGTTTGGGCAGTGATCAATAAACACACCTATCCATAGTTCTCTTGATTCAAGGCTGACTTTATTATGAGTCCTGATTGCACACGCATTGCTTCTCTTCTCCAAATGCTGTCAATGCAATCAGGTTTTTCCCCCCTTGGTGGATTCTATCAAGCAGTGTGTTGTGGGTCAAGTGTGCAGCCCCAGCCACTGACCCATCAAATATACTCACTGCTTTTTTCTTTCTTTCTGTTCCGCTAGCTCTGGCTTTACTCCATAATGACACAACGCTCCGATACCCTTCACACACAGGCCAAAACCTGAGCTTTTATTACCTGTATTACCCAAACGATGCAACAACAAGGGCGCTAACACAGTGACCGTATACGCACAATTCCTATATTCAGTGTATGCTATATACAAAGGTGACATAGCAAGTACTGTTGTACCTCGAAGACATTGTGACTGTGTTCTAACACTGAAATTCTGGGACCTTGCTAGTTGTTGTTTGTAAAAGTTGTGTTTATCTGTCTTTTTTCACACGTCCAATTTTGAGCAGAGATTTAACTTAGCAATGAAATAACGTAAAAGACAAGTATTTAACTCTCGGGTATCTCAGAAGTCTTGAATGCTTTTGACCGAGGATATATGTGGTAGCCTAGTGGTTAAGGTACGGGACTGTGGACCCTGGTGGTCCAGGGTTTAAAACCCCCCTCTGCAAGGCTGCCACAGTTGGATCCTTAAGCAAAGCCCTTAACCCACCATTGCTTAAATTGCAAGTCACCCTGGATAAGGGCGTCTGCTAAATGCCATAAACGTAAATATAAAACCTTTAAGGTTTTCACGTTGCCAAACCTCCATTTGTTAACCCACCAATGCAATGACCTGGAGTCCAAGTGGCCTGGGTCCTTTGTGTGTGGGGTCTGCATGTGTTCCCCGTGTCTGAGTGGGTGGGGTACACAGGTTCCCTCCCACAGTCCAAAGACACGTTAGGTCGTTTGGAGACACTAGATTGGCGTCAAGCCGAGGACGTGATGGAATGGCCGCCTAGCCGGCAGGGTGGCGTTTGACAAGGGGTATACGTCTACAAGGTGTCTGACAGACTGGTCGGTCAAGGTGATCAAGGACTGTGTGAGATTGTGTTTTGGGGAAAACACAATGCAGTGTGTTAAATGCAGTTGATGAGCCAGTCACCAGGAGAGAACATACAAATGATTCTCCAACTCCTAAAAACAGTTTGAAACAGGAAGGCTCGGCACTGATCACATCATCACCTTTCTCTAGTACTTTTCCCCCCAGTGTGTTACCCTTTAAATTTTTCCACATAAACGGAATCCTTCCACAATGTAGCTGCATAGATCAGGGACTAATTAGCTTGTCTTTTGGGCTCGTTTCACAGCAAGAGATTGACTCCCAGTCTGCAAGAATTTCCCTTTAAATACATTTCGCTGTCACTTACAGGCACTGACGTTCAGCTGTTTGTTGGAACGATCAGTGTGTGATTGTCAAGTCATTTTCCAACACCGTGAGCTGTGTGTAAATGGATACAGGAGCACGGAAGGTTGCAGCTTCCAACACCTCTGAGCTGAAACGGATTATCCTCTTCAGCTCTATTTATAAAGTATGCAAATACCAGCTGATTCAAGGCTCTGTATGTTTGTTTTTTTTTTCCCTCTCACATTTTCTTTTTTGCCCTTTAGCTTGGTTATATTTTGTTTTCTTTTTAACCTTTAGTTTTTTGGCAGTTTTGAGGTGTAGACTCCTGTAGATTGCTGCTGTAAGACTGATGATAATCTGTGTCTGCTTTTTTTTTGTCTTTCGAAATGTTATCCTGTCACTAATAAAGAAATACACCGCTTAGAAAGGCCGGTTACGTAAGATCACCCACAGAACTGCAAATTCTAGGCTTAAACCGAAGTTTGAAAAGGATCGAGTGGCAAACTGAAAGGTTTCTTTGTCTGCTGTTTTCAGTTTGCTTTGATTGGCGTTTTCGGATTAATGCGTATTGCGTCATTTTAATGCTTTCCAGTTTATTTAACTGTCACGTCTGCCATTTTTTTTAAGATCCCATCCCCCAAGCCATCCCTGTATGCTGACTCCTTTCACCTGTCCTTTCCTTAATCACCTCTGCTATTTAAAACCCTTGTCTGAAACAGTATGTAGTTTGCATATGCTTATAGTTCAAGTCTGGGCCTGTTTAACATAAACCTTTTTTCTATCGTTGACTTCCAAATGTTTTGTTTATTTTCAACTTTCCAGTAGCCAAATTTTATTTCTGTCTTCTATGTAAGCGATGACTTCACCTTTGGCAAAATGCATTTCTTTTTGGCTCTTGATCTTGATCTCTAGATTTACCTGTAAGCCACTGTATGAAAACGTATATGCTGCTGTTCAAACGGAACTCATTTTGGAAACCTGGTCAGATGGCAGATATGCAGTTAGTAGCGGCTTATTTATTTAATTAACACAACACAGTAAAACAAGTTTTTTGTGAGGTCGCGCATATCCATGGGTGCCAGTTTTAAGTCCCGCTGCTCTTAGTTGTATTTGGAATTTTAAAGCTTTTACCCCGCACTTTAAACAACAAGCATGAAACTGCAAACTGGATCCTCGCTCGCTTTTAGATCTGAAGTTGGCACCACACCGCACAATTAAAAAAAAAAAAAAAAAAGAATTTCATCTGAGCACACGTTTGTGTGCATGTGTGTCTCTATGCCAGGCCTCACAGCTGGAGATGAATCGTGTGTGTGTGTGTGTGTGTGTGTGTGTGTGTGTGTGTGTGTGTGTGTGTAGTATTATGATATTTCAGATGTGGGATTATACAAGAAGCACTTTCTTGCTGAGCTGCATTAGCTTTCAGAAGATTTTTGTAATGAATCATGAAAATACCGTATTTTTCAGACAGTAAGTCGCTTTAGGGATTAAGGTGCATTCCATTAAACTGTGATTGCTTAGAGGGGAAACTCACAATGTGCGCTACAGCGTTGCATTAATCCCACACTTTTTGAATTAGATCTCAAATATTTGACCTCCAGAAAATCATTATATCCTCAGTCTTACCATGTCACATTATGCCCTAAATAAAATAAATGTCATTTCTATCATTATAATTAATATATTTAGAAGCTGTATAATTACACATTATCAACCACAACATCTGAGTTGAAATAAGGCTTAAATTGTGATCAGTGATTGTAATGTTTTTAATTTAGTAAAATACCTGCTGTGTACGAGTAACCAAGTATGTTTAGTAATATGAACGAGACTTTGAAGAATTTAATTTGTTTACACGTTTTCTGATCTAGTGTGTGTATATTTGTGTATGATGCTCCCCCGACGCACATCAAAAAATCGTAAACCAGACAGTCGTAAAATGGCGACTGCCTGTGTGTGACAACGATCTCACAAGCTGTACACAAAGCTGGCCTGAGTTTCATTTGGAAGATTCTGGTGCCATGTGCCAAAATGCTTTAGGGTCAGATGAGACCAAGATGGGATTTCCTGACTTAAAACACAAGCTCTGTGCTTAACAAACCAAACAATGGACCCTGCCAGTTGAAGATGGCAAAAACAAGTCACACTCACATGTTCATACACACAACCACACACTGATTGCACTTTAGAAACACCCTTTAACCTTACACGAATGTCTTTGCACAGTGGAAACTGGTGTTTCAAAGTACATAGATACGGGGAGGACATGCAAACTTATCAGGGTGCGTCTGAACTAAATTGGATTCCGTCTAAGAACAAATCCAAGTTTCATCGGCCTTCTGGAACCAGTTAAGTGTTCTGAAGATCCACTGTATACTGTATATGGAATTTACATGTTGGACCGTGGGGATCAGTTATAGGATGTTCCCTAAGACCAGGTGCAAATTTGCTTTCAGAAACTAGTGTATCGATTTCCAAAAACATCACAAAGCACAGTGAAACGTGGGTAAGTCGGTTTAGATGAAGTTTATATAGTTAAACAGCTGCATATCTGTCAACGCAGTTTCAAGTAATAGGAGTCAACCGTTTGTGTCTAATTCATGCACTGGCAAAACTAACTGACAGCCAGACGTAATTAACAATAAACAGCATTTTACCTTAAACATGCTCCTTATCAACAGGGTAATGATAGATATTAGGTTAAGTCATCCATTCATTCACTCATTCATTCATCATCCACCGCTTAATCCACACGGGGTTGCCGGCCAGCCGGTGCCCACCCAGCAACTCTGGGCACAAGGACAGGAACAACCCTAGACGAGGCACCGGTCCATCGTAGCACATGCACACACACAGTCACACCCCAAGGGCCATTTTTGAAACCGCAATTAACCTAACACGCAAGTTGTCTTTGGACTGTGGGAGGAAACCGGAGTACCCAGAGTAAACCCACGCAGGCACAAGGAGGACCCAGGCCAACTCCACCCTGGGATTAGACCCGGGTGAACCTTCTCGCTGTGAGGAGACTAGATTGTAAATGCTGGATTATCCTGCCTAGCAAAAATACAGTCATTAAACAGTCATAATGAATTGCAAAAACAATAACCTATATACATATACATTTGCACTTGATAAAGGCCAAAAATATGCATTAGTCTCATTACCTGTTTCTTTTTCACAGAATACGCAGAGAGTATCGGAGACGGGAAGAGCGACGAATTCCGGCAGAGCGAACAGAAAAGAATCATGGATCTCCTTGAGGAGTTTTAAATCTCAGTTCGCAGGCGAGGATCCAACCAGCAGTGATGACCTGGATTACTATGTTCATCTCTGTAGATAAAATGAGTTCTCGTATTAAGTGTGCGGCATCACAGATAAGTTGGGTTAAGCTCAGGTAAGTGTTGGGTTCGCTGGAGCATCTGGAGGATTTTTTGACTATGTTTGTGGACTGTTAGGGGGATTGTCATCACCCTGGCCGGTCTCCACCTCGGACTTGGGATTTACCTTGAAATGTAAATTCATCTCAAGGTTCGCGGTGACGTTTTTCTCGCATCTTGGCTATATTTTGTATGAGTCATTTGACATGATTGGACGTAATTTTCTTTTTCCCTTTGGACAAAACTGTTTGAACAACTGAAGATCTAATTAAAATGTCTTCATACCTTGTTAGATTTGTCTGTGCTTGATAATAAGGGTTCCGTGGCGCATAACGTCTGGCTGTGCGATCATCGTACGGATGAGGTCACCAAATCAATCTGAAACTGTTTAGATGTTTTTGTACGTGCTTACGCCGTTAACGGTCTCAAACATCGATACGAAACTTCAAACTCCCTTCTGTTCTGCCAACTCTGTATTTTGACACCAAGCTTAAACTTGACAACCATGAGCATTCGCTTTGTAAAGTTAGTGTCATGGCGCCTGTAAAATGCCACGTTAATACGGCATAAATGTTGGTCATGAAATTGGGAACCGAACTTAGAACTGCTTTCCAATTTCCACCTGTAATGTATTGTAATGGAGCTCCCTTGAGAACTACATTCGTTCCAGAGTTTTTTGGTTTGCATTCGCACCTTCAGTCGAAATGCTGCGTGATACTGAATTGAGGTTAAACTACTGAAGCTGCACTGGTTATGGACTTACTATAGCCTGGACTTCACTATCGGTCCATTCTTATTTCCATTTTTAATGCACATTTCTGTAGTTATATACTGCATGAGGTTTAGATGGCTAGCAGTGTTGTTAGCTCTCAACTTAAGTACTTGCGTTTGGACCGAACACTATACAGCTGGATAACTAAGTTTGAACCAATCACTACACACATGCATCATTCAGGGTTTCCAAGTGCTAAGAAAGCTCCCTACCTTGAAGTAGAAGCTAAAAAGTCCATATCCACTGCGCTCTCTGAAAAGAAAGTGGCACTTTCTCCAACGGTTTTAAGAATTATTCAAATGTTCGTCCAGTGGGAAAATCTTATCTGAACCACTACGTGTTGTCAAATTTCACATTTATTTGTTGTATATAGCATTTTTTTTTACAATGGTGCAAGCAGCAAGCAGGTCTCAAGCAGCAAGCAGGTCTCAAGCAGCTTTACAATATTGTGTTACCTTAAAAGGCAAATCCAAAATTGAGCAAGCCTAGTGGCAAGGAAAAGCTTCCTGAATGTAGAAAGAAGAATCCTTGGGACAAACTGCCTTTACGCTCTGTAGTACAAGTGAGGGAAACACTACGGAGCCGAAGAGCCAACCAACATGCAGGTGACAAAAAGTCTGCTACCTGACATCATTGAAGGTAGGTGTGGTTTTACAGATTCCAGAACAAGGAAGGAATTTTATCATAAGAAATAAGTAAAGCTCCAGTTAGTACCTTTTTTGGTAAGGGGGTTTCGAAATAGCCTTTTTTTAACGAGTGTCTTGCATTGTAGGTCAAATGAATAAGTAGGTCATAAGCACAATAACAAAAATCACAACTATATGACATGTATTGTTACGTTTTAACCTGACACCAATTTGTATTATGACAGCAATTAATGAAACATCAAAGTACTTGACCTAAAATTGTCTTAAAGGCCAAAAGTTGGTTAAACGGTTATAAGCACACCAGTGGGAGCCACAAATCCGTCAGTAAGCAATGTTGTTAGTTTGTTGTTTATTTGGTTTATTTAACATCGCCATGGGCATCAGTGGCCATCTCAGCGACACAAGGTGTCAGGGTTATCTCCGAACCAGTTCATACACACAAGACTTACCCAGAGTAAACTCACGCAGACACGGGGAGGACCCAGGCTGCTCCACATTGGGATTGGACCTTCTAAGCAGAGTTGCATATCCGTGGAAACAATGCTGAACAAAGACTTACTTAGACATAATTAGGCTGTGTTACATTCTGAAGTGAACTTATACAAGAGCACTAAACAACGGACCGTGAACAGCCAACAAGTACAGAAAGAACTACAATGTACTGTGTACAGAAACACAAAACAATGTCTCAAAGTGTGCGATAACATTCGCGATGCATTTTGGGAACAGTAGTTGTCTCTTGTTTCCTTTTAAAATACAGAAAATGGGGATAGGTGATGCAATTTTTACCATAACTCCTTGCAGTCCTAGAACTTTTTTTTTTTTTTTTTTTAGTTTTTTACAGCATTTAGCAGACGCCCTTATCCAGAGCGACTTACAATTGGTACAGTCTTACAATCCAGGCAATTGTGTGTTAAGGGTCTTGCTCAAGGACCCAACTGTGGAAGGTTGGCAGAGGCGGGATTTGAACCTTGGACCTTCTGGTTTAGAGTCCAGTACCTTAACCGCTAGGCTACCACAGTCACAGCCACTAGCAGTGGCTGGCAACGTCAGTTACGGGTGATTCTTCAGTTAAGGGAACCTTATTCCCGCCAGGTTATGTTAGAATTCATGTTAGAAATACTTTATTGAAAAACCCATAGCATAGGTATTAAAAATATACTGAAATCTGTACGATTTCTATTTTTAAACGTTTTAAAAACACTTATCCTCAACCCAGACTTTAAGGTCTCTTTGCTTCAATAAAATGATTTTCAAAATCACAGTGTCTTTGGATAATAATTTAAAAAGATACAATGTATTATTTTCGTTCATAACTACACAAATTTCCGAACTATATACACGATCTTCCGTAGCGTTACCGCAACAGCTCATTATTTCTGTAGCTAATTATCTGACACTTGTTATAACATTAATTCTTCCCATTGTAAATCATTACCGGCACACAAATGATTAACATTTATAAATAATTAATTATACATATTGAAATTCTGTATAAGCTCTCTCGTATCCATCTTTTATTCTTGACTGTAAAGCGTGCAAATATCTTGAAATAATTCAACCAAAATGATTGTTAATGTAATTATCAAATTTTACAGGCTAAAAAGTGCCCCTGATTGAAGAATCACCCTTACACGGGCATAACTGGTGATGTTTGATGTTTGTCTCTCGTATTACACGGGCACCCTTACACGGGCATAACTGGTGATGTTTGCTAGAGTGGAGGCACTGGAAACCCAACAGGTGCCAATGCCTAGAATGGAATCTCACCCCTAAGTGTTTGTTCTCCATCCAGTAAGTAGTAGATTCTGGAACATTTGTCATGGATAATTCATGGAAAAAGCTTTCGATGGTTTTGAACAAGCTGCAAATAAAGGTCTAGGACTGGGATGACACAGAAAGCCGACATGGACTCGCTTATCTCCACCACCAGTAGAGATAATGGTAAGAAACTTCCAGAAGGTAAGCTGAAATGTGGGAGGTAAATGTGGTCACAGAGCAGGCCTATTGTCTCAGATAGACTTAAACACCATCTTGCATTTTTAATGTGGACTCGATTTGTGTTTATGCTAAATAAATGCCTGGACTAGCCACGGGTTGGTTTGTTAACAACTGTTTATATGTCAAGGTCGTCCTCTTTTGGCTTGCTGTGTTGTTCCAGAGATTGCGTTCATGCCCCTAGAGTGGGTTTAATGGTCAATAATTTGATGTTTGTACACTGGTAATGAGCCAGAGAGTCTCACTCCTACGCTAACGACTAGCATGCTGAGCTAGTGACTTAGCAAGAGTGCACAACCACCAGCTCTGCTCAGTGCTATTCCCGCTGGTTTTGGATTGTTGGGTCTCTTACCCTTCTCTGCCATTTTGGGTTTAGCATGAGTCAGTATCGCTGTCAATGTGCAGTGATGCTCTAAAAGAGCATTTTAATTCTAGCTCTTTGAAGCCCGAAATACATTTTCTGTTTAAAGAACACACCATGGCATGGTTACATGTCATACATTAATTATAAAACAGAAGAGGAAAAATCGAAATGTTATAAGATCTGGCAAGTCTGATCTCTGTTAATTGTTTAAAAGCTTAAAATAGTTGAGGGGATCCCACAAGAACTGCTGGACAATCTGATCCCCATCACTGGCAGTGTGTTTTAACAGTCTTGGGTGACCATACACCCTACTGAACAGTCAGTGTGGGGGCACACTGGTCCAGTTTAACATAATTCTGTTTACCCCCATGAATCTGTCACTTGCTACTCAATCACCATCATCGAGTTTGCTTGTCATTTGCGTGATTAAAACTTTTTTACTTTTTATTTACTGTTTAATTAAAAAAACAAGTGCTTCTTGTTCTAATATTACCAACATCTATGTTTCGTTTTAAATCACCCTATATTCATTTTGAAGGCAGCACGGCGGTTCGGTTCAATCCCAGGATGGAGCGTCCTGGGTCCTTTCTGTGTGGAGTTTGCATGTCCTCCCCATGTCTGTGTGGGTTTACTTCGGGTACACCGATTTCCTTCCAAAGACATGCATGTTAGGTTAATTGGTGTCTCTAAAGTGGCCTGTTAAAATGTGTTGCTGTATGTATGCCGTACGATGGATTGGCGCCCCATGTAGGATTGTTCCTGCCCTTGTGCCCAAAGTTGCCGGGTGGGCACCGGGGCCGGCCTGTGACCCCGTGTGGACGGATGGATATTAATTTTGAAATATCCCCTAATTTTTTGAGCAGTGTATTAAATGGGTACTTCGTACTACGGAAAACAACATGAACAGTTGGGTTTTTTTTCACAGAAAAAAAATAATCCACTAGTGTTTTTGGGTATTTCTGTGAACTTCATGTGAAAGTCATGCTATATTCATGTGAAGAAATGTGGTTCTGAACATGGCATGGTTGTTGGGGCTAGACACGCTTGTTGCTGTGGGCGACGGTGCTACCCACCGAGCCATCGTTCCACCACAAGCTTTATAGTCATACTCTAACACTGATTTGTACCATGTTCATCTGATACGTCATAGAATATCGGGCATCAACATCTCAGATTTTGAACATTAAAGAATCTTCTGTGGGTTTTTAATGCATTTTCTGTCTCCAACTACATCACTATGGTTTACTTTTTTTCATTAACTTTCTTTGAGCAGGACACAGAAGTACAGAGATGATGATGTGTAAATTGTGTCGAAAGAAGCACATCGGGGTTTTAATGGCAAAAGTAGCTGCTTACAGGCCAAATAAAGTCGATGCTGAAATGAAAGATGAAATTGAAGGTGACAACACCTTCAGTCACTTTATGAACCCGTTTGCCAACTACTATGTGTTTTAGCTGTTATATGAGCTACCTCTGCTAACTACTTAGCACAGTGGTTACCAAGCCAATCGAAACCGTTCACACAAATGTGAACCAAGTTATAATCCTGAGCCAGAATTTAGAATAATGAATATTTTAGATGCTTTTTGAAATGGTATAATGGCTGCTAACATAAATGTCTAAGCTCCCTTAGGTGTGTCTTTTAGTGTGTGGTAAATTGGAGCTTATAAATGGCTCAATACAATTATGTTACTCAAAATTAGGTCAAGGCGCAACATTTAGTATAATAGAACTGGAGGATTTCACATTCTCCCAGATTTCTTCACAATGTCCTATGTCAGCTATGGATGTCAACTCAAACTAAGCATTTGAAATGCCTATTAAAGTTTTTGCTATTTCCACAAAATTTTAGCTAGGAGCAGCAGCCGAGTTCCTTTTTTTTAAATCATTTATTTATCATCTCTGTACTCGACAACATGCCTCTGGCCCACACTGATGACACATTAAACCTACAACCATCGAGTCTGTGGGTGTGGGTTTATTAAATCTGACAGTTTATGCTGTTTATTGCGTGCAGGAGGTTGCTTGTGATTACCGTTTTGCGGTACAATTAGCCGAATGCTAAACTGCTTTTTTACCACAGTTATTGTTTGCAGTAAACCTTACGTTGTGTATATTTGCTAAAACAATTTCCGACGTTGATAAATGTATTATGTGATGACACACCAAGTCTAAAAACAAAGAGTCCTGATGTGTCTCGGTGGATAAGAGCTTTGGAGGAACAAGAGCATATTTGAAGGCGGCCATAATACTTTGGCTCTACGATGCGTTAAGTGGAACATGTGGGTAACTTGTGTCCAATAAATGCAATGATGTGTTAGATTTTAAGACACATTAAGTCATTTCCATTTGCACTCAGTCGTTTGGCTGACGCTCTAAGAACAGTTGAAGATGCCACAAAGCAAGCAATCGATGCTCTGTGAGTAGCATAAAGACTAAGAGCTAAAAGCTCCGAGTCGAAGATAGTTTGATGCTAAGGGAACATATACCAACAAACAAAAAGCACGTACAACAAAACAGCCAGGAGCAGATGCTGAAGACCAGTGGTGTTATGGAGGAGTGTAGTTCTGAATCAGATTCTGTGTAAATAGCGTAGAGCAGAACCTTAAGACCTAAGACCTTTAAGGCAGCGGCCGTTCTTGACCGTTTTAAGTGGGGGGCAGGCTAGTTCCTTTATAGCTAAATGGTTCGGCCTCATTTAGGGGTGGCATAGAAGACTCCAAGCTTGTTGTCAGAGCAGCACTGGCCTCGCTGCACACCCCATAAGAGCCATTACCTATAGATAGCCGGGCCAAGCATTTTACATTTAGTCCTGTCCACTACATAGAGCCAGGGTAAACTCAGTAAAGGAGTTAATTGACCTTTGTTAGGTTGTCAACAAGACAAGTAGCAGCAGCAAACAAGCAAAACATTGCCGTAATTAAGCCTGGAAAAGAATCTGTTTGAGGATCTGAGCAGCTTCTGTGGTCAGGTAAGTATTTCAGCAGTCCTTATGTTGTGCAGGAGATATGTGCAGGATCTGGTGGTAGTTAATGTGGTTACAATAATTGGGGTCGTTGTCCAAAATGACTCCAAGAATGTTTCCTGTTAGGGCTGGATGGACAGTGAGATTGTCTGTGCTGGGCGGTAGAACGGTTCGGTCTTGTCCCGCGTGAGCTTCACAGCCATCCAGAAAGAAATGAACTACACATTGAAGAATAATGAAAAACACCATTGCTATATATTTCCTCATCAGTTGTGATTATTTGAGCTATAATTAGACTTACATGTAGATGTTAGAACAAGAAGCTGTTTGAGGATTGGGGTATTTTAGACCTAAATTGATTTAATTAATGTAACCATGTGTGCTGAAAATAAATTAAGACTGAACGAATGTGAGGCACCCATCTGTTGCCTCCCTCTCTGAAATGCTGTTTGTATGAGCGAGTGGGAAAGAGTTCCGCTCGTGTGTCCCAGTGTTTACGACTGGTTTTACTGAATTTGATGCCCTTCTGCCACCACACGACATTCAGAATGCAAATGAGCCGTAACTATCGACAGAGGGGCGATCACCCGTGGTGCTTCAAGGACGCTATCATTACCACAGCCATGCTTTTTCAGGGTGCAGGAACAGGCAATCATGCTCTCTTATATGCCAATCAAATCCTTCTCGGGTCTGCAGCTGTCTTCATGGTACAGACTGGCTTGCTTTTCACGTCGCGCCAACATCTGCTCCATACGCTTCCCTTTTTAAGCTGCACCTGTAATAAAGGCGAGCCTTATTTGCATATTAAGTTGGCAGGAACGCATATGCCTCATATCTGTGATTATGATGCTGGGGCGTGCGACGGTGCTTCGACTGTAATTTCACAGTTCAGAGATGCTGGATTAATTGTCTTTTCTGGCTGGCTGACTTTAGCTCTTTGTGCCGCTAAATTGAAACTAAAGGCAACAGGTTCGCTTAAACATTATCTGTGGTTTTACCTGCCTGCTGAGCACATGGCCAAGAATAACCAACCAACCATGACTGTCGGACCTGCTACCTGATTTATGAACTTATTACCTTTGATTATTACTAACTGACTGTCTCCTAGGCTTTCTTTAAGTCACTGACTGACTGTCTCACTGACTTTTTGACTAACTGGCAGTGTGACTGACTGACCGACTTTACTGACTGACTTGCTAACTTTCTTATGCCTGATTAACTGGTGTACCAAGGTACCAATGTGAAGACTGACTGACTGAC
This sequence comes from Parotocinclus haroldoi, assembly GCA_034779995.1. NCBI lineage: Eukaryota > Metazoa > Chordata > Actinopteri > Siluriformes > Loricariidae > Parotocinclus > Parotocinclus haroldoi. The sequence continues at coordinate 38,688 of JAUZST010030683.1, read as the reverse complement.
TGACTGTGTGAATGTCTGTAATGACTTAAATGTTTCAGTTAAAGGTAACTATAGTAGATGACCTCTTGGTCCTTGAAAATGTTTCACCTCTCATCCAAAAGGCTTCTTTGGTTCTAGTTATTAGCAGAGATATTTAACTTTTGGTGGCATTGTCATCTGATTCACCCTGTTAATACCATTAAAGTCATCAGGATCACACAATTTCCATAACCATGTCGTCAGGGTCACATGGGTTGAGGTGCAAATGGGGTTTCATCGCCTAGGAAGCGTCCGAAGTGTCCCTTCTCCTTCAAATGCCGTTATACTTCTATGTATAATACACGTGTGTATAATGTTATACACGACAGAAAATAGAATGTCTTTCCTAAATAACTATGAATGATTGATGGATGTACTGACTTTGACTTACTGAGTGGCTGTCTGACAAATATAATAGTATAATAATAAAAGGATGACATGGCTATGTCATAAAAATCCCATAATAAGTTAGTAATTCATGTAGCTCATACTTTCTTAATTCCAAATTTAAAGAAACACAATGGGATAAAAGGAGGTTTTGTAACGAAATGTGACTGCATGACATTTAATCATACAGTTTTGGAAGACTGAATGTTGAACTTTTTTATTTGCCATTGTATTTCTTGTAATCACCGAGATGCAGATGATGTTGAAGAGCTGGTGCTACCAACTCCAGCATCACAAGAACCACGTGTGGACTGTGGAACAGCATCTTGAGTACAAAATGCAATAGGAAATGTGTTGTCACATAAAAACGGTTTCCGTATGGAGGGAATGCACACGTGTAATTATAGTGGTTTGTCTCTAAGGTGTCAAATGTATAGTTTTTATCATTGTAAAATTGGGAAATGTCTATTATGGCCACTGCTGTGTCTGATCCGGTCATACCAGCACTAAACACACTCACACATCACTACAGGGCCCTATAGTACCTGATGAGCGCTGGTCCTGTGGGGGTCCTGAGCATCAGAGAAAACTAAAAACTAACAAAGTATGTATTGAAACAGATCGACTACAGTCTGCAATGATAGAACTACAAAGGGCTTCTATATGGTAAAGAGAGCTGGATAGAGATTGTAGATGCAAGGCGTGGTTATAATATTGTGATATACTTGTGTACTAAATTGTTTCTTGCACTAGATAGATAGATAAATAGATTAGATGGGTAGAATTACTCCGCCTAATTGATATTCCTATTGCGAGCCGTATCACTCCCGAGCTTTTAATGTCCCTCCGCCTAGGCTATAGTTCCTCGCAGAGAGTCAGAGCTCAGTAGCGGCAGCGCTGCAGCACGCCACTTTCGCTGCACAGAGCCGTACCGAAACCCGGCAACGCCGTACGTCCTCCCCGTGTCTGGATCTATTCAACCGAGCCCTGTGTGACCGTAAATGCGAGGCGGTGGTCGCTAGCAGAGGCGACATGGGCGCGATCGGGCTCCTGCTGGGGGGTTTGCACTGTGTTGGACTCTACCTCCAACTTAGTGCCTCTTTCTCTAATGCCGAGGTGGAGAACCGCATCTCTGGTAACGGTGAGCAAGAAGCTGCACGCATGCACACAAATGCACGAGCTGCTGCAACACTTAGACTTAGGGCACGAGACGGTCAGTGATGACGGACTGATGGATGTGACAGATAGCTGGTTCGAGTTTCTCTGGAACTGGAAATGATCTACTGATTAGAAACACGGTTCATATGGTCCATTAAAGTCTGAATATCCAACTGTTTAACGTGGGAAAGGGGTTTAGTACCGCTGGTGCCTCGCCTTTGATGTATCCTTAAAAATAAAATATCATGTATTATTCTTATTCTTCTTCTTCTTCTTATTACATTAATAATAAACTGTCAACTAGTCATATATATGCCTACATCTTTTAAATCTCACAAATTGCATTTCTATCTTATTATCTCTTGTGCAAATAACTGGCAAAAGTGTGTCATTATATTGCTATAGTTTGTGAGCAGTATCCTTAGATGTTTGTGAAACTGAGCTGAAATGACATTTCATTCAATAATTCATCTAAAATCTTGCTCATCTTATTTTAGACATCTATAATTAACACATAAGCCACACACAGCTTATATTCTGTTCATAGTTTTTTAGCTCGATCACAAATTTCTAATGTATTCAAATCTCTTACCCTTTCAGTTTTTCAGCTATCTGTGATTTATAGAAGTGTGCTCATTTATTTCCTTTTTCTACTTCCATAGAGTTTTTGTGGTTGGATTTTAAAACTCAAATATACTTCTGTTTGCTTATCTATCATGTTTGCTTATCTATTTTATTCTAATTTTACTAATTAACGAACAGCTTGCTCGTTTGTTCGTTCGTCTTCAATTGGCCCTTTATCAATCACAATTAAGTGACTTAACTCTCGCCTCGGTTGTTGTCTGTTTTGATGCAGCTCTTGAAATATGTGCTGATAGGCATGGAGTAAGCGGCAGAGGTTTTTCAGTATCTGTACTAGAACGAAGAGAGTGAATTTAAACAAGGAAGGGAGATACTTCCCCAGTTCTTCCTGTTCGGGATAGGCATGAAATATGGTACTGAAAGTGGTGTAGTGCATATAGACCCTTCAGTCCTGAATTAATCTGTTGACACTTTTCAAGTCTGCAAACAATGTAAGCGCTCTTCTGCATTCTCCTCTAGATGTTCATTGGTGCTTATTGACTTAAGGACATACAGTACAAAAGCCACATTAGCCATGTAAATCAAATGGTAATTTATCATTCATACGAACATGGAGGTGTTCATTCAAGACTGCAGGAGTTTTCAGGTGAACTGAGCCAATTAATAGATGACTGTACATTGTAATTCAGAACCGCATGCTTTAAATTCAGGACTGTACGCATTATTTTAGTATTGCAGATTTTGAAATTCAGTACTGTGCAAATTCATTCAGTATTGTCTTGGTGCATTATGAAGTGTTTTGTGAGTTTGCTTAGAATTAATTCTGGACTGGCAGCACGGGGGCTCGGTGGGTGGCATCGCTGCCTCACAGCAAGAAGGTGACGGGTTCAATCCCAGGGTGGAGCGGCCTGGACCCTTTCTCTGTGGAGTCTGCATGGGTTTACTCTGGGTACTCCGGTTGCCTCCCACAGTCCAAAGACGTGTGTTAGGTTAATTGGTGTCTCCAAAAGTGCCCCTTAGTGTGTTCCCTACGATGGATTGACCCTGCGAGGGTTCCTGCCCTTGTGCCCAAAGTTGCCGGGTGGGCACCGCTACCCTACGTGGATTAAGCGGAAGATAATGAATGAATGAATGAATAATTCAGGACTGTAGAAGGTCATTTTGACTATAGGAGGTAATTTAGCACTGTACGCCACAATTCAGTATTGCAAGTATACATTCAGTACTGTACAACCCCAAATCAGAATAAAATCTTGAGACAGTATGCAAAATGCAAATAAACAACCACAAAGTTCCTTACGTTTACTTGGACTTTTGTTTCATCGCAGACAGTATGAACCTAAGATGTTTCATGTTTTCTCTGAACTTCGTTTCATTTAATAAACACCTATTCATGCCTCCAGCCTGCATCAAATTCCAAATAAAAATTGGGACGAGGTATTTTAGGGCTTGTTAAGAGATCTCTTTCATCTCTTTTTGTATTGTAATCATGATTTGGCACGAAAGGAGATTCCAGGATCAAAGGATCAAAGACGGGCAGAGGATCTCATCTCAAGTTTGTCAGCAAATGCGTGGAAAAATATCGAATATTGAAGATGGGAACAGAGTTACAAATTTCAGTCGTGACTTTTTCTGATTTGGCTTGTTTTGTATTGTCTTGCTGAAAAATGCAGGAACGTCCCCGGAGAACACTGTTACCTTGAAGCTAGTATATGTTGCTTTGAGATCTCAGTGACTCTTGTGCATTAATGCTGCCATCACAAAAGTTTTCCAGGAGCACTGACATAGCTCCATGACGGATCATGGCCATTTCTTCCAAAGAACACCTGCAATACTGATTAGTCTGACGGTCCATCCCGGATGCCTTGAAGTTTAGAGATCTTGATGCCTCATCTGGACATGGTTAACATGTACATGCTAAAGATTTCAGTGTCATTTGCGACTGTTACTCCATAGTGTAGTGCTTAGCAAAGGTTTGCCAAAGTAATCGTTCTATCAGCTGTTGTTGAATTTTGGTTCTTGATGCCGTGCCGTCGGGGGGGATCGGAGAACAAGGGTGTTCAGTTTGCCTGGAGATCATCTGCTCGCATTTGCAAAGATGGGAACCTCTGTTCAATGCTGTTATTTTTTAAAGCCACATTTCCACCTCAATATTACCCTGGCAGAGAAGAAAAGAGAAGAAAAGATGAAAAATTGTGTCCGCAGTGAAATAAAAGTAAGAAACACTCTTTTTTGTTTTTTAAAGTAATGTCCTTGTTCCTTATCGTCCCAACATTTTCTCATTTGGGGATGCAGAATTCATTCAGTCCTGTGTGGATGCATTAATGGCTACATTAATGTGTGGATACATTAATGTTTGTTCTGACTAGGAATTAATTCGGGGCTGTAGGATTTTGTTCAGTACTGTACAGGTTATTTTTGTAGGTGTTAATTTGGAAGTTTTGCCAGTATTGCAAGTGTTTCCCCCCCCCCCCCCCAGTTCTATATGTGTTAAAATTGTAGATGGCAGTGCACTGCTAAAGTTTGTTCATTTCATGACAGTCGAGGCTGACTCCACTGAGATTAATTTAAATATTAAACGTGCTATTTCAGTATCATACTGTAAGGTTTGTATGTATTTATTTAGTACTGTACTAGTTAATTAATGTGTTTATTTGTTCATTTGGGATTATGGGACTTTTCAGTACTGTATGTGTTAACCGGAAACTCTAAGTGGCAATCTGGCACTCTAGGAATTTATTTAGGACTTTATGAAGAAGTGATTTTAGTATTTCTAGTCATTCCAGGTGTAATTTGAGAGTCATTATTTTACTATTACAAGTGTTCATTCAGTACAATAGGTGCTAATGCAGGCTTGCCAAAGGCTTTTCAGAACTGTAGATAGTATATCAGTGGTGTGTTTTTTAGATCATTTTTGTAGGTATTAATTATGCGCTCAAGTAGTGCCTGGAGGTATAGTTTCATCCATCCATCCATCCATCCATCCATCCATCCATCCATCCCTTATCTTAATCCACAAGAAGTCACGGGCCAGCCGGTTCCCGCCAGGCAACTCTGGATGCAAGGGCAGGACTAACCCTAAATGGGGCGTCAATCAATTGTAGGTCACACACACACAGTCACACACTAAGGGCCATTTTGGAGACACCAGTTAACCTAACACACATGTCTTTGGACTGTGGGAGGAAACTGGAGTAAGCGGAGTAATTGAAAACACATTTACAAAAATGAATACTGTATAGGCTATTGTTATTTTTGAGTCACGTATAACATCATAACTCTTTTTTTCGTTGTTGTTAAATTAAGTTTGCTGTCTCAAGTGTTCGACCCAGCGACAGCCCATTTGAAATTAGATTCTCCCAGCAGTGCAGGAGTGCAAGTCAGGCTTTTCAGGCAAGTTGCCAAGGTACTGGATTACATACTGGATAGATTGATGGAATTGCTTTTTTGCTAAAAGATTTTGGCCTGGGGAAGAAAAGTTACCGGCGGAAACACTTAACATCAGGCTCTTCAGAGTCCTCTTCGACCATTTGCTCCAGAAACACCGGATTTTTGTATAGGAGCAGTTGCTAGTGCAGTGAGGGTTTTCTTTCTGATGATGTGTGACTTCCAAAGGAAAGCTCAAAGTAAGCGAAGGAATTTGAGAGAACTTTGAAAAGAAGGACAGCAAACATAGAAGTAGACATAACAAAAGTGTCCGAGCTGAAAAGATGAACGAGAAGACAAACGGAGAGAACTAGAGAAATAAATCAGAATGAAAACAGCGGCTCTAAAGAGGGCCAGGCGAGAGAATGAAATATTGATGTTTAAGAGCATTGTCGTCCTAAGCTGAGAAGTCATGAAAGTGTTACAGTCAAACAGAAGCATGGGATGACAAGGCGTGAGACGGTGTGAAGAGTTCCGTTTAAAGTGAAAACTAAAACAAACCTTTTTTTTTTCTTAATAAAAGGAAATACAAGCAACTGCCATTGTGCATTCAAATGAAATCTCAGCCTTAGTTTATTGGTTACGTTCGGTTTCTGTTATGGGAGGCACTAAGTGCAGCTAAGTTTGTAGCTAATATTTTAAACTGCTTCTTCCCCAGCATATAGGCTAAGCGTATCACACCGTCAGGTTCCCAAGCTCTCATGAGTTTCACAGAAAGAGAGCTTATCCTGTGCACCTGTGCTCTCTGTTCGAATCCCAATCCGGGTCCAAATCCAGAGTTCAAAGTATACTCAAGAACAAGACACACCCACATATGAATGAATATATATAGTATACTTATCATTTATATAGTCATGTTCATAAGGTCTTTCCTATTTGGGAACTTTCTTGGTTCTTTTGGTTTTCTTGGTTCCCGGTCTCCCCCCAAACGCCTCATTACAACAGCTGTTTAAAAAGGACTGTGTTTATTGAGTTATTTCATGAGTGTAGGTTTTAATTATGGACCGCATTTATTTCAGGACCAAAGTGGTGTTTGTAGTGAATGACTATAGGTGTTATTTTAGTACTGTTATTAGGTCAGGGCAGTATTTGTCAGTTCAGCACTTCTGGTTTTGCTTTTATTTCAGGTTATTACAGTTATAATTTAGATCTATGGTAATGCGTTAATTTGCTTTCCTTATATGGACTATTTAAAATTATTGTTTCTATAGCTAGGCACAGTGTGGTCTTGTAATGCGCTAAAATGTAAAAGAATGAGAATAACGCGTTCCTTCATTTCATAACACAAACCTGGGTAACAGGAAATTCAGTCCAAGAACAGACTTTAGTTCAGCCCCGTAACACTGTTAGAAACGTGTTGTGTGGTTTGTTTACACAGGATGATATGTGGCACAATAGATGAGGCCAGACCGATACACTTAAACTCCCGCCTCTGCCCATGGATCTGCAGCGATGATTGACTGCTGGGGTGACTGTGTTGACTGTCCGGAGTTAAAAGACAGAATATTATATTATATCGAAATTGTAATTGTTAAGACCTCTGTTGTCAAAGCGAAGGGATGTTGATCGGATGGTCGCAAATGAAACAATGCATAACTGTACTGTAAGGCATATTTCAGTAACGCAGCTGCTAATTCAGTAAAATCGTAGTTCATTCTGTTTATAAAAGTTGCTACTCAGGGTTTTCCAGTTAAACGGATTTGTTGGATTTGAGGTGGGAAAAGAAGTAACAGATTCTGACATTCCGTTATGGCCATGCTGTCAACAATAACCGTCCTACAAATTAACATGAAACTGCCTTATAGTGAATCATTTAATATCTCTTTAAAGCCACAGCCACTTCAGATTGTTTCATATAGACTGCTCACAACAATTAGGGGACATTTCATTATGGGATATTTCATTTTAAGATACCCCCTGATTTTTGTGAACAGTATAGATTTGTTTCAGTTGCCTCCACAGGTCTTTGTTGTACAGATAATTGAGGCGCAATTTATTAGGACAATTTAGAACAATCTGACCCCGATCAATCCAGCAGCTCAAATGTTCCGACTACTTTCCTCAAAAAGTTTCTACTTTCTTACGCCGGAAAGTAGTTCTTTTAAGGGAAGTACTACTACTTTCTTTAAAAAGCAAAGACACAAAGCTTTCTGATACACCTGCCTGTTTTCACTTAGGCGTATTTAGATTATCGACATTCGCTTTCTCCTCCTCTGACTTTTCTCTAATGGCTATCTCGTCTTTCAGTAATGTGTGCAGATCAATGCCGTCACCTTTTATCTCCAAAATGCTTGGGGAATCAGAGTAAACTAGCTCTATTTAAGGTTTTAGAAATGCGCTTTTCCTCTCATAATAATGCACGGGAGTCGGTGCTTACTGCTGAACTCAGTGGACAACTGGGAAGTTAATCTTCTTGCGGTGAGGCTTTTCCACACTCAGAGGGAGAAAGGAGAGTAAAGCTACTTTTCAAAGTGTTGCATCAGTCCTCCAACTGAGCCCATAGCTCCAGATCAGTACTAGGGCTGTAACGGCGTTTTAATACGTTGGCCACGTTCGATATTTAATATTAAATGGAAGGGTTGTTATTGTTTTGTGCAGACTGCCAGACTTATCTGAGACCTGTCTGCGCGTGTGTGTATTATACGAAATATTAAAAACAATTAAAAAGCTATAATTCTTGCCTTTTCCCCCTAACTCAGCAGGTCCACAACTCACAAAAGTCACATTTGGGGCGCAGACACTGTCTAGATGTTACTGTAAGGACGTCGGGGCGGCGGAAACGTCACAGTGTGAAGCTCTGAGGTTCCGGCAGGATTGGAAACCATTGGGTGTGATATCGAAGCATTCGGGACTAGACAAGTTAGCTCGGTTTGTACAGTATATGACTAATATGGGGAAGCAAAAAACAACATTCCTGCATGAATGCAGTAAATAAAAATAATAAAGTCTGGTGTAGCTAGCAGAGGTAGTGTAAGAGACTTCTTGAAAAGTCCATGAAAAATGGCGTCTGTGAAATGAATCACATTTCCCCATGACTTGAATACATCCCCAGTTATCATCCTTTAAGTTGATTATCAATGAAGGTAATTAACCTAATTAACACTTATATTACCTTGCCACACATGCACACATGTACAGCAGTTGTAGTGACACACGGAACAGCCTGTCCTCTGGCTCAGACAGTTTTATTAAACACTAAGTTTGATTAAACGCCTGCAGCATCAGTGTGAGCTGACTGAATGCTGAGGAACATTTAGCTTGCACTGCATTCCTTATAAGCACTGAGGTATTTAACACTCGGGCGAATTCCATGTGCTGGATTTGCGAATTGGTGTGCAGACCGTGGAACAGACGTAGGTTAGATTTGACTTGAGGATTCCGCTCCGTTTGTGGCAGATATCTGATGCACCGTGCATGGAGGGACAAGGACCAGAAATGCGTCTTTGCAACGCAGCGCACTGGAGTTACATATGCAGCCCTGTGCACACTTTGCGTTATCTTGTGATGTAAATAGATCAAACCAGATTTGCTTTCTTATATGAATATCCAGCTTAATAACATTAGTAGTTTGATGCGTTTTCAAGTAAATATGCCTCATAGCTTCAGACGCGTCAGAAATCAAATAGCACATTTTTTTTTGGCTGGAATATTGTGTATTATCTGACAAAACCAGCTGACTGAGACTGTGTATAAGACTGCAGTGGATAGTGCAGCGTTTTAAATTGTCAGTTCTTTCCTTTTAACACCTGAAACGTACAATGTGTGTGTGAGAGAAAGAGACAAAGCAAAGGTGACAGAATGATAAAGAGAGGTAGAGCAAGACTAATGTAAGAGCAAGAAGGCGTCTGTGTGTGTGGTGCATGGCTAACTCGCGAAGCGTGACCTGTCTACACACTCATCCTCACAAACAGAACACACACATATAAGCCAGCGTGATGAAATCCTATCCTAATGCACGAGCTGCTGTTGTGCCTTGTGCTTGTGGTTGGTTTTTCACTCCGTTTTCAACATTTGCAACGTTTTCTCGTGCTGTTCTGAACATAGCACGACGTCCTGCAGTAACGGTTATACAACATACCATGGTATTCAAGGCCTACAGCAGCGGTAGCACAGACTCGTGCCGTTCCGCTTCTGCACCGTACAAAAAACGTCAGCAGTCGTGCTTATCGGAGACGACAATCCCACAATCCCATAAAAATTCAAGACGGGGAGAATTTGCACTCCAGATACTGTTCCAATTGGTATCATTAGAAAATATCTTTTTGTGATTCGTTCTGCACAATTAATCATGTTTAAATCATTTTGGGGGTTTTTACGCAAATGACCCATAATCCACCGACTGCTGTTATGGTCTTATGGAAAGATGTTAGGTAAATTAAAAGTGTTGTCGATTTTGTAAGTGAGAAGGTAATAGCATAATTTCTATTGGGGAAAATGTAATTACGAGGTTTTTTTTTTTTTTTTTTGCATTTTAATGAACCATTAATTAAGCACAAATCAGTTGTTAATTATTTTAGAATAATCTTTTTAAACCTTACGGTCTTAAGAATAGGGCTGGGTGATATGAATTAGCATACCTTCTGATCGTCTGCAGAAAACAGACATAAACTTTTCTTTGCTTGTCTGCCTCTTGTCTTAGCCAGAGTTTGACTTTGTTTGCATGCAGGGGCGTTACGATACACTCACAATTCGACTCATGATGCTGAGTTCGCGATTCAATTTTTTTCAATTCACGATGATCACGTTTTTATAACAGGCGTTCCTTTTGAGTGTAAACAATGCAAAGACAAAAAGTAACAAAAAGATAGTGTCCCAAAATTAAAAGAAATGACAAAAAAACCCCCCAGATTTTTAAAGTTCTAAACAAAATGCATTGTCGCCACTCAACATCTTAAATAATCAAGGGAAAACGTGCTGTTTTTTTTTTTTTTATTTCTGACGTGCACTCATGTAAAACGCAGGTACTCCCGGTTTTAGGATATTTTGACTTTAAGATGAGAATCCAATACACATTCAGCTTAATCCGTACACTGAATTTTGCAGTCCCGGGCTAATGATGCTAAGTATAAGAAGTGTGCGCGGCGCTCTCTCACGCTGAGGAAATGTGTGACCTTGGGCGGGAGACACATGGCGGGAGTGATGAATGCTGAGAAGTGTAGTGATGTGTTTTAAATGTGTTTCATGTACGCGTTGCCACTGTATATATTAAACTAATTGATTTCGAAACGATTTTCCTACTTGTCGTGTGTACTTTCTTGTATAAATATATAACAGTAAGAATGTTTAGTTCTCTGGAGTCAAGACAAATGAGGAGTTTTCGAAACTTCTGGAGTAGTTTGGTTTTTAAAGAAGTCAGCACTCAGCACTGACCCTGTGGTGGCTCTGAACTACTGATTAGAGGTAGTAACCCAGGGTTCGGATCCCAGCACTGCCAAGCTCTGCAGCTGGGCCTTTAATGCCCTTAACTCAGAAATGCTTGAATTATACATTTAAAATGGCAAATCTCATGTACACTCTCTTTTCGCATGATCCGGATAAGTTTTTAACCACGCATCTCCAGTCGGCCAGATTCCCGAAATCAGATTACTGTATTATGTAAACCAGCTCTAGATCGGCCTTTTTTATCGTAAACATTTTTAATTTGAGATTTTAAGATGATTACTGCATCACGTTTTACATTTCTTTACCCTAAGAGGAAGTCAAACTGGGGAATTACTGTTTGGAAGCAGATGATTGTTAAACATGATTAATACAGCAGTGACACTGTAGCGAGCACAATGTTTCTGAAAGCAAAAGCCGATCTTAGCAAGGTGTACCTGAAAAAGTTGCTGATGTGTGCATAAAGCTGAATGTGTTGATTTTCTTATTCACACACATAATTGTAGGGCTCTATTGTGGTAATCAGCCGCTGTCTTCCTTCTGTCCGCACGGACTGTCACACCCTGACAAACAGCCTGTCATTCACATGTAATACGGTTGCCTCTGTGCCTGTCAGTCCCTGCAAAGGTGCCATTTAGCAGATTCCCTTATCCAGAGCCGCTTCAGTTTGATATGGGGTTAAGGACTGTACCTTAAGAGCCCAGTCGTTTTGCAGTGCTCAGACTTGGACCCTAAGCCTCTTGGTCAACCATATCTGCTACCGGTCCTAGCGAAGGAGACCAGACAGATTTGACCTCTATGTCCAGTGCAGGTGATTTGGAGTACTGCTTTTTAATTTGATACTGGGCCGATTGGCATTTCATTTCGTTATGTTGTCTCAGATCAGATTGTTGATTACGGTCCACATCCATCCTAAGAAGCTAAATAGACGTCTTCATCAATGTAGTCATGAGCACGATGTGACTTAATTTAGACAGCATTGTTACAAAATAACCCCCTTTTCATCGTGCAGTTTAGGTTTCCTGAGCTCTGAGGCAAACAAAGAATCAGCGAGGAGCGAGGTAGAGATGGCAAGGCTTGGTCTCAGAGGCAGGCAGAGAGAGAGAGATGTTTAGAGAGGGATAAAGAGAGAGGAATCAGCACTGTATCTCTCTCTCTCAATGTTTCCTGCCAGAAAAGGTTGCCAAGAGCTTCCCAGAAGGAACGGGATGCCAAGGCTGGCTGAAATGTGTCTAAAGTGAGATAAGCTGGTGGGATGGAGCTCTCATGGCTCTTTTGAGGATCATTTGGCCTACATCTCCCTCTCTCTGGCTTTCTGTGTGCATGTGTGACAAACACAATGATTAGCCTCTTCCAGTCTTTATATTCTTACTTGTACCAAAACCCGCCCAATAATGGACTAGTCCATTTCGGCCAAATTGCCGATGTGATTTCTGCTGTTGTGCTCGCCGTTCGCATCCCGAGATGCAAATTCACATGAAAGGGCTAGACATGAAAAGGCAGGTGGGCATGCAAGCGCTCTGAGGCACAAGCACTCCACAGGAACACTCTTAGATGGGCGACCTGCGGAGAGAGGGACAGAAAGAGAAAAACACTGAGATGAGGGGGAGGAACAGCTGTCTGATGGCTGACCCAGCTACTTGACACTGGGCTGCAGAAGTGACGAGCGGTTCGACTTTCCCGAGAGAACGAGAAATGGAGTGCGCCAAAAAAACACAACGTTTTATTGGTATCAGGTTGGGGTGTAACATACACTCTTCTCACAATTCAATTCGATGATCATACTGGGGCCACGATTGGAGATTCTTATATTTGTTCTATTTCTGTCTAATAAAGTGTAAACAATGTACAGCGATGTAGCGAAGTCTAAATATGTTATAAACCAAAAAAGCTTTAGTACCCTGCGAATACATAAACAAACTACATCCAATAGAAACAATTCAAAATAATGTGGATTTTCCCTGTATAAAAATTAAACATAAAGAATATTTTTGTTGTCTGTTGCAATGAAAATAAATTCGAAGACGTTTTAAATAATGGTGGAGCAAATAATGTGCCGTGTTCAACTGAAAATCATAGTAAACAAAACAAGCTCACTGAGGCTTTAAACATCCTCAAAATCCAATTTCTTGAGTTTCCAAGTACACAATAGAAGACATATGAAAAGGCATGCATGTGGGAGCTTGACATATTAGTTTGCCCTCTGGTGTTGATAAAGTGCAGTTGCATCGGAATGGCGTAACAAGCAGAACACGTGACAATCCTATAACCTATATCTCCACCATGCATGCTGTAACATTTATGCATCGTTACACCGCTAGTGTCAGTTGGTACTGTGTTTCCAAAAATTGGGCATGACAGGCACAGAGGCCATTATTTGGGACTGGCAGGGAACTAAAAAAAATGAACTAATGAACATATGACTGGATAGGTACAGGTGCTGTTTCTCCACCTTCAGGACTACCAGACACAGAGACCATACCTTTGGATCTTGACCAAGCTGATGAAGGAACTGGGCTTATTGAATTGAGCTGCAACCCAAACACAGAGACCATACCACCTTCCATTAGCCAGACTGGTAGTGAGACTGTGTGTCCTTTATTGAGACCTGCAGATGCCACACTATCAAGAACTTGAAACCTGAAATCAAATCCCTTTAGAGTCAACATACCATCATATGTTGACCAGTCACATAAATGGGCCAAACCTCTATCTCTAAACTTGAAAGGTACAGAGGCAACACTCTCTTCGAGGGAATCTGACCGGTACAGAGCTCGTACCTCCCTCCTAATGACTGACAGATGTGGAGGTCATACCTCCATTGCTGGACTTGGCATTTGCAGAGGCCATGTCTCCTGTATTGGGAGCAACAGGCACATAAGGCACATTCCCATTGCTGTACCTGACAAGTAGAAAAGGCCATACGTCCTTCTCTAGACCTGACAGGGCCAGAGGCAACATCATCTTCATTTTGACTGACAGGAACAAGGGCTTAGGTCATGAGTTAGTAAAATACTGTGTTTTTTTTCAGCTAAGGAATCATAACTGGACATTTTTGGGTATCACCTTGCTGTTCTTTGGGCAAACTACTCAATATCAGACGTTGAAACGTAAATTCAAACTTTTAGCTGTTTGCAGGATGCTAGTAAATTATTATTTTCTCAGTTTCTGTATGTGCTTGCTGTGTTTCATGCGATCCAGCTCATGAAAGGCTCGATAATGAGCTGAGCACCTGGATCAGGTGCGCCAGGGTCCCCCCTGAGAGTTGACTAATCTCTGATGGATGGTAGATCTCCAGGAGCCAAAGCAGCTGCTGTGCTAAAACCTAATCATGTTGCTCTGAATGCTGTTTTTTCCACCAATATCTCAGAAAAGCAATTCATATTAAACAAGATCTTGCAGTTGAGCAGTTGAGCGTTGGCCTGTCAAAGGATTATAAGATCCAATTTGGACAAAGGAGAGCCTGGCAACAGCATGAGGTAGAGATGCTCAGGTATCAGGTGTCTGGGGCTGACACAGCAGCCTACAGCTAATAGCCTAAGCCAGCGGCGTGCTGGAGCTGATCTGAGTGTTCTTAGGTTAACCTTTTAACAGATATGTTTATCCATATCCACTTATCAATGAGGCAGAATATTATCCAAGTGAAGACGAGTTAAGAGTTTTGTTCAGAGGTCTAGTGGGGGCTCTCTGGCATAACTGGGTCCTTTTAATAGACGGGTCTAGAAGTACTGTGGAAGTGTGGACTCAAGTCACATGACTTGAACCCAGGTAACAAACTTGCAACTTGACTATACAAAATAAAAAAAAAACATTTGTGCCCCAACTTTGGCTTTACCATCAAAGACTTGGACATGGGGGCAGCATGGTGGCTGGGTGGGTAACAAGAAGGTTCCGGGTTCAGTCCCAGAATGGAGCAGCCTGGGTCCTTTCTGTATGGATTGTGCATGTCCTTCCTATGTCTGTGTGGGTTTACTCCGGGTACTCCGGGTTCCTCCTACAGTCCAAAGACATGCGTGTTAGGTTTGTTGGTGTCTCTAAAGTGGATAGAGGATGGATAGTGGTGACTAACTGGTTAAGGCTCTGGAATCCCCATTTAAATGTTCAAAATCTGCTTCTTGAAACCCTTTTTAGTGAGAATGTGGTTCTACGTTTGCAACGCAGCCCTGTTTATTGCACGACGACCTATTTAAATGAAAGTTATTGCACTTAGAAAACGTTGCCATAAATAGCTGATGTAACAGAGCCGCCTGTGTTCTCTTTTCAGTTAACAAAGCATCTATATTCTACCTTTCTATTTCTACCATTATTTGCTACAATACACGCCGGATATGAGAAACCCTTGAAACCCATGAAACCCTGATGGAAAAATGTTGAATGGAAACCATTTGGTGAATTTCTGCCGGAGTTCGTAATGTGTGCTCTGCTTGTGATGTATATGTGACCTGAAGTGACATTTCCCACTGATTTTTCTATTACCGAACTCGCACCGTTTATGGCTATGGCTGTAAAATATAGCTCTTGCTCTTACACAAGCAACAAAGGTTCTTTGTCTCGGGCATTGTCTCGTAACATTATGCTATAGATTGGGTTTTATGAAGCGTTGCGTGTTAGTAATGTCACCTCGTTGTGTCTGAGCAGCCTGGAGCGGCTCGAACGAATGTTTCTCAGCAAACGGACACCGGTCGATAGCAGAGCGCTCAGAGCAGGTGTCATAATCAACCAGCCATGTTTATAGCCTCCCATATTTTCAAAAGCTCTTTAAGTATCTGCTGTCATGCCTCTTTAGACACAGCGAGGTATTGATTACAATGGTTACAGCCAAGATATGATGCCTAATCGGCTTCAGGCGCCGCATGCTGCTTATTAGCTCGCCAGTGTTTACCACATTCTCTCAGTTCTGTTCTGATGTTCGAGAAAATGAGATGCAGATGCTAGGCTGTAATCCTCTACATGGGTTGTGTTCCAAGGTCAGGCAGAGAAAATGTACATGGTGAGTCCTAGTGGGATCTAGCTGAGCTAACATTTGCTTGCTTGCTTGCTTGCTGTATATCCAGCTTTTTCTTAAAGAATACATTTGGGTTTTAAGGCCAACGCACCGATTTTGGTATTGTACTGAATGGGGTTAAAAATAAGAGACAAAACTGGTTCTTTTTTTGGTTACTATCAGCCTAATAGGTGTTCCATAAGGTTACATTATAGGCCCTTTATTCTTTCTTTATTTGAATCCCAGATCATCTATTATTCTGATTACCAGCAGGACATTGGTGACACGGTAGGTTCAAGGGGATCTCCAGTACAGTGCAAAAATCTTAGGCCGCCATTACGTGAGATGTACCATGCTGTTTTAACAATGGGATAATGATCGTGTATAGAATATACACTGCTCAAAAAAAATAAAGGGAGAACTCAAATAACACATCGTTGATCTGAATAAATGAAATATTCTCATTGAGTACTTTGTTCTGTACAAAGTCGAATGATGCTGACAACAAAATCGCACAACAATCATCAATGGAAATCAAATGTATTAACCAATGGAGGCCTGGATTTTAAGTCACACACAAAATTAAAGTGGAAAAACACACTGCAGGCTGATCCAACTTTGATGTAATGTCCTTAAAACAAGTCAAAATGAGGCTCAGTATTGTGGGTGGCCTCCATGTGCCTGTATGACCTCCCTACAATGCCTGGCTATGCTCCTGATGAGGTGGCGGATGGTCTCCTGAGGGATCTCGTCCCAGACATGGACTAAAGCATCTGCCAATTTCTGGACAGTCTGTGATGCAATGTGACGTTGGTGGATGGAGACATGATGTCCCAGATGTGCTCAGTCGGATTCAGGTCTGGGGAACGAGCAGGCCAGTCCATAGCTTCAATGCCTTCATCTTGCAGTAACTGCTGACACACTCCAACCACATGAGGTCTAGCATTGTCCTGCATTAGGAGGAACCCAGGGCCCACTGCACCAGCATACGGTCTCGCAAGGGGTCTGAGGGGTCACCTGTTGCCTATTCCATTTGCACAAAAGCATGTGAATTTGATTGCCAATCAATGTTGCTTCCTAAGTGGACAGTTTGATTTCACAGAAGTTTGGTTTACTTGGAGTTACATTGTGTTGTTTAAGTGTTCCCTTTATTTTTTTTTTGAGCAGTGTATGTAGAAATGCATTGAACAAACATGTAAAGGGGTGCTGATGAACTAGCCGTGATAAACCTTTGTGTGTTTAGGGATTTTAAGGCCATTGTGAGACTGTAGTGTGTAGCAGCTGATTAAATTTGACACACTTCTGTTCTCTGATATTCTTTTCAATAAACCGGTTCATATACTCCATCTGTTACAACAAAGGGTTCTCTAATGGACGCAAGTGCTTAGATCCAGATGCCATGTGTGTGGAGTGGAGTTTGTATGTTCTCCCTGTGTCTGTGTGGGTTTTCAACAAGTACGCTGGTTTCTTCCCACATTCCAGACTTGCATTAGGTCACTGTTTTTAAAGTGTGGGTGGGCGTGTGGGGGTCCTGACTTTCTTTAATGCTGTAAGTATTAATATTCACTTTGTTTTTTTTTAATCAAACACATTTGTTGTTGTTGTTTTTTGCCTAAACACACCATGCAACATCTAATTATTGAGCAACACTCACTTGTAACCTTCATAATACAAGGCAGACATTTCACCCCATTGACTCTTAATGTGACTTATTTATAGGTTTCCACTTCCAACAAAGCCGTTTATGAACTTTCTACCCTGCTGTTCCTGAACAAAAATCCACACTGCCAACTCTGATTGAGAACTGATGGCTGGCCAATCAGACACAGTGATAAAACTGACCCTGCACTCAGCAACGTGTTCCGAAGTTTAGAGAAAAGCAAATTTTAGAAGAACAAATGCTGTTGTAGCAGCAGAAGGTGGAGGTTGCAAACTTCATACCGTGTTTTGGATGTCGGTTTTAGGTCATCAAGAGAAAATTCAAAACTCTGGTTAGAATTTTCTCTAACCCTAACTACGATCTGAAGATCTTGAAGCTCCTGCCTTTGACTTTAAAGATCTCACCATATCTTAAACATCAATTTATTCATCATGACTATACATTGACTGCTGCTTTATATTCTTTAGATCACAGGCAGCACATCATATGAGTGAGGCTGTCTCTGGCTTCGTTTTTATCTTTTTTGTATTCGTGTTCATTTTCCATCTATCAAACATTTTTCTCTCCGAGTATTTTCCAGTTCTGCCACTAACAGTCTTACATTCCCTCTTGAGACTGATCATATACAGCTGTTTGCTGTCTGGTTCAGTCTGTGTCGAGAGGTGAGCTTGAGCCTTGTCACTGTTGCCGTGAAAATGAAAATGAGGGAGAATGCAAGAGAGGACAGCTGGTTGGTCACACTTCCTACCGTCACGTGTTGATACTCACTACAGCCTGGAGGAGACAGCTGTGTTTTGGGTTTTTATACTTCTCGGGAAGTATAAAGTATATTTATCTGCATCTCCGATTCTCAATTCATTGAGTCAATATTATTTGCTAATAGAGATATTGTCCAAATGAGCAAAATCAGTTCTGTCAATGTAATATTGGTGCACATTTCACCCATCATCTGCAGTGGAAAAAAAAAATACCATCGTGGCAGTCATGATCAGACAGTAGAACATAAAACATGGGAGCTCTGTTTGCTTGTTATTATTCCACAGATTGTTTTTTATTCTGATTTTAAACACTGTTTTGATTCACTTTCGTACCTATCAGCTGACTTAATGTGAATACTAGCTAGTGGTTGCATGGGGGACAGAAAGAATCCAAATTAAAGACTCAGAACTTGTCTAAATGTTGGTGAGAACAATAATGCAGGATAATTATATAATGGGGACTGAATCATTATCATAATGAATAATAAGTCAGTGATAATGACTGGGTGCCTAATGGTTGTCCATAGATTGTCAGGAGCCTGAGATAACTTGACTAATTAACTACACTGGACTGCAGTCTTAGAGCAACTGGGATTGTTAAGGGCCTTGCTCAGTGGTTCCTGGGCAGCACTGGGACCATATTTCTGCAGATCAGTAGAAAATAGTCTAGTAGAGTGGTTCTCAACGGGGCCAGAATTTCCTGTGGACTGGGATTGTTGCCACTGCTGGTACACCTGGAAATTCAGATACTTACACTTAAGTCACACTTAGCCAGTGCCAATCAGTATCAACTGCTTTGTGACCCATTTTTCACACATTGAACAAGTCATTCACTGCACTGTACCACCTCTTCTCAATTTCAGAATCCGGACACACACCTCGCAGGTATTTATATCCTGATCATTCTTGTGCCTACAGCGTTCATTACCTCCTTAAACACACAAGGTGACAATTTCTTTGTCCAGTGAGCTTCTGCACCATTATTTCAATTTACTGTATTTATGCTGAACATCCCAAATTCTGTGCCTCTCGCTTCCGTTATATTTGGCCAGACTAGATGTGTCCAGTCTCACCCAGAGAATGATGTGTTTCAAATTTGATGCGGCTCCTCTTAGGGTTTCGAATGAATCACAGGGCAGTTTTCCATGCCACTTTTGCCTCTGATTTCTCATTTGGGCTATAGAGCAGGTCTCAGACTGTTTTTAAATATGCACAAATTGGACCGTCTTGTAATTAGGAAAATATGGTTGTGCCGCATTCCTTACTTATTAGCCTTACAAATGCTGTTAAATGGTTCAAGCATTTTATCGCTGACTTGTTTTGCGTTATCTGGGATTTAATTGCATGTCTTCTTACTAGCTTTTTATTTCTAAGCACTGCACAGCCATGTGCACAGGACAGTGAAAGCTTGGCTAAAATGCATTTGTTACTTTTTAGTAATTCAGTAATGATATTTTTCGAGCCCGACCCTTGGTTCTGCCTGCGTGGAGTTTGCATGTTCTCCCCGTGTCTGCGTGCGTTGCCCATTGTACTCCGGTTTCCTCCCTTCCATTGTGTCCCTTAGTTTGTGAGTGTGTGAGCGGATAAGACAACGAATGAATGAATGTATGGATAATGTTATTGTCAACGGCTTATATCTTGTTTGTTGTTACTTTATTTCCTTGTGATTTTTTTGAGCGAGACCACTGACGAGTCGCAGAAATAAAACACAACAGTGATTTTACAAAAATGTATTCTTTGTCTCAAGGAACTATTTTAGTTTACTTCACTATTTTAGTTCACGTACAAGTTGTGCACCAGTCACGTTTGTTAGACCTCGCAGCGAAGTTTAACGTGTTTATTCGAGAGAATCTGCTGTTGCATATTAATGAGCAAAGCAGTATAATCATGTGTCTGAAATCAGAGCAGTTCTGTTCCCTATAGCCTTTCCTGTATGTACTTGTACTAAGTAGGAAATTGTTCATGTTCCTCACAGATTTTCACATAGTTAACGCGTGATTATTGTGCTAATTTCAACAGCCCTACCAATAACTGGTGACATTTCTGACCTCACAGTTCCTTTATTGCAGCACTGAAAATGAGAAATCCAATGACTATTAATTGAGCTACACCTACACTGGTCCAAGATTGCCTTGTTTTCAGAGACTTCGTTGGATTTCACGCTTAGGTAATAGTATAAGAAGAATCCACTGCATTGTCAAACTAGCAAGACGGGTCACAGTCTTAGGTCAGCTACTCCATTCTGTGTCATTTCATTTACTGTTGATAAGATTTTAGAGTCGCATCAACGTTTCGGTTGAAATCCCTTCTGCACACGTGTACCATTCTTCCATCCTTGTAAGACAAAGCAGCTCAGACACTTGCATAAACATCAAATTAATTTAACATCACGGATAATTAGATTATTGTCCATGACACAAGTGGATTAAGGATCACATTGTTGCCTTCTCGCACTCAAATTCTGTCAGCCAAGATTCGCATATGTGAATGGATTTGTGAACCTCGGAGGAAAGACAACGTGGTGACATCGTATTTTAGTGTTTCTAACACACACACACACTCTCATTACATTTTCAATCTGTGAAAACAGTCATTAAGTGAAAGATTCTGTTAGCATATATTGTTTGATGTAGTGTACAACTGACCAGGAATCATATATAGGAAATTGTACAGGTGTGCAGCGTTTAATGGCTGCATTACGTTCTGTGCAAACTATGTTGGAGATCGTTTGCCTTTAAAATCAGCTCATCTGCAAACTAACCACCGTGCAGAATATGAAGTGTATGACAAAATGTGTTATGTCAAATGTACATGAACATTCTTAAAGCAGCCCAAGTACCAGCAAAAAAAAACATACTAAGCAATATTTCTTGGAATCATTCTGCAAAAAAAAAGTGCCTTACGAACAAAAACAGCAACAATGAAAAACAGGCATAAGACATAACAAATGTTGTCACCAATGAAAAAAGACGGTTCCAATTCAGGCTGGTAAGAGAGATGGGTTTAAACACCTTTCGAATACTTTAGATCCAAGGCAAACACGGCCAAAGAATTGTCTAATTATCATATCTACAAAATCTGAGAGAGATGGGTTCAAACCCTTTTTGAATGCTTTAGATCCAAGGCAAACACGGCCAAAGTACCGTCTAAATAGAGTATCGTATCGACGAAATTCCTGTAAATATCGAGATATCACACACCGCTCGCTGTAACCCACTCCCATTATCAGAGCAATACAATCCCTACTTGTTGTTTGGGAGATATGTGCTACCATCGATTAGGGTTCTTCATAGTTATTTAAATGTTTCCTTTGTCTATTGGGCTTATAATTTGCCTAAAGATTTTGTGTCCCCCATGCACGACACAGTAAACAATAGTTAACAGTCATTGTCGTATCAGCCATATTTGTTCACTCCCGCCTAAGGCACTATCTTGTTCGGTTAATGCAGGTCAATTCTTAAGAACGAACTGTTCAGACAAGTGTTGAATACAGCCAATATTAAAAAACAACCAGGAACAACAAAAAAGCATTGCATTTTTTTACATCAAAGTTTGACCACTTTGGTGCCTGAGCTGTCACACCGGACAACAATAGTCTGAACATTGAGGAGCCCTGAATGGGCTGCTGTATTTCATTTTATGGCGGTCATTAATTCAGAAGGGGAAGATGATAAAAAGTTAACATTTAAACAAGATGGCTTTCAATTATCCAAGTCTATCCTTTATGGTACTTGGATCATTTTGTGTTATTATGTTGGATCAGCCCGTTTCTGTCTGATCCACAGTTAGTGTTCTGAAAACTGAATGTTCATTTGGCAGATGCCTTTTTGAAGCAACTACAGAGGTTGAGTAAAATCTGCGGCATTAGCTGTGCTACTGGGTAACAATCTCTCTTAAATACTTATGCGTGACTTTCAGCCTGGGGGCTTCTGGGTCAGACTCCTAAGTTCTGACTTATTCACCAATTAGATAACACTGAAGATTTGTTTGTATAAAGCAGAAATCAGACCATGTGTTATTCATTTATGAAACGCATTCACTGCTACATGTTAAAGGTGCAGTAAGTAACATGGTAGGTCAAAAAGAATAAATTAGCATTGGGGCTGTAGAGGAAGTCTACAGATCCAAAGTCTAGCTGAGAAAGAGGGAAATTGGCTCGTTAATGATCATAGGCATACAAATATTTGAAAATGGGTACAACTGGATGTGTAAGGAGCTCTGTTCGAAGTAACTATGTTATGATGCAGAGGTCATTTTTAACTAGAAGACACGAGGAAAACGTATTTTAAAAATCCTGAGAGGAACCGGTCTCAAATGGAACTCCAAGTTTATTAGGCTTATATCATGTCCCCAATATTTGTATTTGACTTAGACAGGAAATTGCCTTGGATAGATTCTTTGGTGATGTAGTTCTGTTTTGTGATAGAGGACAAAACAGAGAAAGCAGGACTGCATCGAGAATAATGAGAATTAATATCTGGAATTGGGCAGCGCGGTGGGTAGCACCACTGCCTCACAGCAAGAAAGTCCCGGGTTCTATCCCAGGGTGGGACTTCCGTGTGGAGTCTGCATGTGCTCTCCATGTCTGCTTGGGTTTACTCCGGTTACTCTGGTTTCCTCCCACAGTCCAAAGACATGTGTTAGTTTAATTGGTGTCTCTAAAGTGGCCCTTAGTGTGTGACTGTGTGTGCGCGTGCCCTACGATGGATTGGCGTTCTATCTAGGGTCGTTCCTTCCCTGGTGCCCAGAGTTGCCAGGTGGGCACCAGCTGGCCTGCGACCCCGTGTGGATTAAATGGAAGATAATGAATGAATATCTGGAATTAATCATAGTTTATTTGCATTAATCAACATTGGATTTTTTGCAAATGCTAGAAACACAAGAATTCGGAATATATTTGGGGGTTTGGAGGCACACTTTCATTTTTCTAGATGTCTTTTTATTGTGAAGGGAGAAAGAAAAGCGTGTGTTCAAGCTGTGTGGTGGTAGTGTGCAAGTGGCTTGAGGTTAATTGCTCTACAGTGTCCCCTTGTCATTTCTCACCAAAGTGAACACTGAACGTCGTAATTTGCGCCCCTCGCTATGCTCCGGCTGCCTTAATTTTTCCCAGTATGCGCCTTTATTAATTTAGGGCAGTAATTTGGCGCAGCATTGTGAGAAATAAGCAATTAACTGCATTTTGTCAGGTTTTCACTTGAAATGTGCTCTTGTAAGGCCTTTTTAAAATCTGCTCCATTATTTCTGCTGTGGTTTTCAAACTTCTGTCATCGCAAAATAATAATATGTTATATGCAAAATTTAGGCCACCTCTGGCTAAATGACGTGTTTTGTTGATTTCGACATGCTCACGCTTAGGGTGGAACAAGGAAAGGAAGGAGAGGGACATGATTGTGAGTGTTTCAGGTTTACTGGTAAGATACAACATGACTGAATACAGAAACCTAAACACACAGGGGATAAACCTTACAGGTAAGCAAAGGGAAAAGCATTTCTGTTCTAAATGTACAGAGAATATAGTAAACAGCCTAAATGGACACAGCTTGTAAATGACCTACATATTATTATTTATAGTAATAGTTGCATACAGCTAAATAGAATAATTAAACTAGATAATAAAACGTAAAATACAGACCACAGTAAATTAAAGCACATACATTCAATGAAATAGAAAATATATAAATAGATATATAAACAGAAAGGTATCTGTGACAGTAACTGTCCCTGTTTAAAGTTTAAATATATACGTGGTATAAATGCATAATGAATAATTATTCAAATAATGAATTTAACATTTGTAGAGAAAACAACTCACCAAGACGATTGTCCTTGATTTTGATTACCGTTCAGATACAAGAGTTTTATCGCTGAGGAGTTCAATCATGGCTAAGGAATTTGATCACAGACGTCCCCTGACACCCATTCAATCTGAATAAGCTTATATTTAAGGGTGTTCTCTGCAGAGCTAGAGATTTAGAAAGTTAACCAAAGAAAGTTACCAGAGGTGTCCAGACATTTGTGCTGTAGCTCTTTTGCTTTCAAAATGAAAAAAATATTCATCTTAAAATAATACATGGATTTGCAGCTTGTCACCAATCAAACAAATGGAGTTATTAGAAATCAATAGAACCTGCAGCAAAAATGCAAGTCAAAAGAAAAAAATGAAAACCCATGCAAAATTAAATTATGCTTTATTATTAATTCTTCTTCTTCTTCTTCTTATTATTATTATTACTATTACCATTTTTATAATTATTATTTATTTATTTATATTATTGTTATTACTATTGTTATTATTATTATTATTACTATTATTATTATTATTACTATTATTATTATTATTACTATCACTATTATTATTATTACTATAAGTATTATTATTACTTTCACTATTATTATTATTATTATTATTATTATTATTATTATTATTATTATTATTATTACTATATAATAATAATAATTATTATTATTGCTATTATTACTTTACCAGTGAGCTAGTTGGTGTGTAGCTCTTGTAGTTTCACGTATTAAAAGTGCAAAACTAAAAGTACTATGCCCACGCTTTTATGGCTATATATACATCTTGCTGCATACCTGGTATCCTGGTACCTGGTACCCATACTGTGGTAGCCTAGTGGTTAAGGTACTGGACTATGGGCCCTAAACAAGGCCCTTAACCCACAGTTGCGTGGATTGTAATACTGTATTAATTGTACGTCGCTCTGGATAAGGGCTCTTGCTAAATGACATAAATGTTATGGTCTTTGCATCTCTAATCATTGATTTGTAATAATGTTTAATTACTCATTTGATTATAATTCAATAATTATAATTAAATAATTATTTTTCACCCCTTTGTATCTATTTTTATTTCTCTCATGCATCTCCTTTAGATGTTTGTGTCTGATTGCACCTCCTCCATCCTCCCACTCCTTCTTGCTTCCTGCTTATGCTTTCTGTTTCCAGTCAAAGCTGTAGCATGTCTTTGCTTCAGGATGAACTGTAATGTGTATTTCAAGGAGCTGCCACCTGCAGTGCATAACTCTGACTCTGACGACGTAGCACGCATGCTGCTGTGATTCATAAGCATAGATTCATCGTAGATACAATAACACTGTAATGCGATAGAGCAGCAGCACATTTATCATTTGCCACCGTGTGTGTTTGTGTGTGTGTGTCCCATTCTCTAGGCGAGTTTCTGCCTTCGTCTAATCACCCTTGCCTACTACACTGTTTGGCTAATTAGTGATCTTCGGATTAGTGATTTCAGGATCACTCCTTGCAAACGTATATAATATGAAGCGTACAGACATTCAGTCTCTATAGACTAACAGTGACAGTAGAATGGGTTGTATTGAAAATTTTAGTGACTCTCGGTTGGACGCATTCAAAGGTTTCGTCAACATGTCACTTTATCTGCTCTCTGGGCTGCCCATATTAAACTTATGCTGTAAAGCTATCGCTTTCCAACGTGGAGCAGGATCTTGGCTGGCATGCACTGGGCTATGATCATAACTCCATCAGAGAGATTTGAGATCAATTTAAATACCAAGCGTGAGCCAGGGTTTATTGTCCAACATCAGTGTCTGACCTCATTGTCATGTTCCGAAATCTAGTGCAAACCCTTCTTAGAATTGTGAAGACTGTTGTAGCAAAAAGGGGGCAAATTTCATACTCCTGTTTTTGGATGTCTACAAACATGTGGCTATATAGTGTAGCCACAAAGCACTTTTGTGTTTGGTTAACCACCAGGAAAATGCAGGTTCAATGTTTCCTGCTGGTCAGATTGAATTTTATGCTGGTTATTGCTGGTCTGATGATGGATTTGCTTCTTTGCTATTTGTTCCCGATAAATACAGTTGTAAAGATTGTGTAACAGCTTTTTTACCTTCGTTAGCAACAATATCTTTGCTCAGCTTAGATTGAGAGCTAGTCACACTCGTTTCCAATAACCAGGACAGAATAATTACCTGTAAAAAAATGTATGTATTTGAGTAAATAAATGACAGTACGTTCTGATGGTAATATGTAAGAATCTTGCACAACTGTTTAATATTTATATTTAAAGTATATTAGACTTGCTCGGGGGCTCGGTGGGTAGCACCGCTGCTTCACAGCAAGAAGGTCCTGGGTTCAATTCCAGGGTGGAGCGGCCTGGGTCCTTTCTGTGTGGTGTCTATATGTCCTCCCTGTGTCTGCCTGGGTTTACTCCGGGTACTCCAGTCCTCCCACAGTCCAAAGACATGCGTGTTAGGCTAATTGGTGTCTCTTAGTGTGTGACTATGTGTGTGACTGTGTGTGTGCGCCCTACATTGGATTGGCACCCCATCTAGGGTTGTTCCTGCCTTTGCACCCAGAGTTGCCGGGTGGGCATCGGAAAGATTTAGTAAGGAATTTTACGATGACCAGATTAGGAGTTAGTACTGTTTGCTAATTTGCTAAATTTAGCTTTCTTACACAGATTGTTTCATATGCTCTAAAGCTTTCTTATTTGAACCTGGAACTGTACTTGCAGAGCCAGTGTTTGTCATACAGCTTCATCTCAGCTGCCCAAGCATTGCTAATCTCAATTTAGCTAGCTTAATAAAAACCATAGTGAGTGCTGTTCAAGTAGCAGTAGCTAGCATGTCTATTATACTGCGTAACCTTTGTTCACTTCAGTTCAGTTCAGTTTCAGTTCAGTTTCCTCTATTAGTGGAACGGTTACTCCTAAGATTAAGAACCGAGTGACATTTTCTCTGTTAAATGCATTGCTTTCAGGGCTATCGCTCATCAATAACTCTCTCCTCAGCTAGATAATACTGGTAGTTCACTTTCTGGATGCACACCAGGAAAATGTGCTGTGAAATTGGACAGTAGAACCATGAAGTGACCAAATTACCGTCAAAATCTATAGTAGAAATATGAAATAATTCATAGTCAGTTTATAGTCAGCCAAGTTTACCGTTGTACTAAGAAAATTGACAGTGGAACAAAATAGCGAAAGTGGCCAAATGACCATCAATAATCCATTGTAGAACTGTGAACTTTATGGCCAAACTGTGAAAGTTCACATTAACACTGTCAATTTACAGTTTTACTATGAAATTTCACAGCTCATTTTTTCCTGGGACTGTTTGCCTGTTAGTTTAATTGCGTACACGTGTACTATACTATTGTGGTATGAAGGATGTAAGGAAGTGTGCATGTTTTTTCCTCCTTATTAAATAAAGTGGGATTTATGTGGATGCACTGTGGAGCTCTGTACAGTGAATCCTTATTCTTAATAGAGCATGAAATAGATCAACTTGAAAACTGAGTAAGAGAGCAGTGGGAACATTGCTTTTCCTGAAAGATCGGTGTGGTTTATTAACGTGAAAAACTAGATCACATATACCATTAGTTGCCTGTAGAGATGTTAATCAGTTCGGGCCATATAAAGCGTGTGTGCGCGTCTTCACAAATAGGCAAACAGTGTCAGTAGAATGTGTTGTATTAATATTCAAGCGACTCTCAATATGACACATTTATAGGTTTCTGATTAAGCTTTCTGCCCGGCTGTCCTTAATCAAAGTCCTCAGAGAATTGCCGGCTTTGACTTAGAACTTTGACAGAACCTTGACCTCAACAACATCAGACAATTTGAACAGCCACTGGAATCCCAAAAGTGAACGGGGCTTATTGTCTAACATCAGAAGCCGACCTTTCAGTCGTGCCAAATTCAAGTGGAAAGCCCTTGAAGAAGAACAAAGGCTGCTTTAGCAGCAAATGTGGAGGGACAAACTCTATACTAATACTTATGTTTTGAATGTCATATTTCGGGTGTCCACGTACCTTTGTCTATGTACTGTATCTTTTTTCTAAAGAGAACGAACGAGTCATTTAAGGCTTGATCTGATAGCGAGTGGCAATAAAAAGACAAAGAAATCAAAGAAATCTCTGGTAAACCTCTGCTTCTTGGAATTTGCCATATTATAATCTGTACGTAATAATGCCAGTCATTACTTTATTTAATAGATTTTTTGGCTTTTAAAGATGTGTATCTGTGGCAGCATTTACAGCCTCTTTTTGGCATACGATCTTGAGTGTTTATTATGGTTCTTGGATTGGATCATTGAATAAATTATGATTATCCACAGTAGGAGGATTGATTTCATTTTGCTATGGGCTGTCTTTCACTGCGGCTGGATGTGAGGCTGGGAAGTGATGCTTCAGATCATCTTATCCGTTTGTGCACTAGTATTAATCTTCCCCTTTTTATTGTTTATGTCTGTATGTCTTGAGTTTTTTGTTTTGGTGCTGGACATACACTGCTCGCTCCCACACTTAATTATGTTTTAGGAAGTACATACCTCTGTCCTAATGTCCCATTTCTGTTTACTACCCACATCCATCCTTCGTCAGCCTTAAGCTATGGCCCACCTCCTGTTTCCAGGGGCAACAGTAATTCTTGACTGGTATTCTTTGCGGCTGCAGAAGGAAGGTTAGAGATGTTTGTTTTCGAGTGTTTCCCCTTCCTCGCGCGCTTGACAACATTCCACGCTCGACACACTCCGGTGCTCTTGGAGACCAAGAGGCCAAAAATAATCATTGAAGATGGAAAAGACTAAATTATAATTCTACCTCCAGGGTTAATCAGGATGCCACAACGTGCTGAGCTAGAGAAAACTTGTTTATTGCAGGTTTGTTTCCTGTGAGCTTTATTTATACGCTTTATCGATATAATGTACGTGTGGAAAGCCCTGATTAACATTCCTACTATTAAATAAGTCTTTTTATAAGACGTCCTCTATGGTTCACGTAAAGTTCTTGTATATGTAGCTAATTTTGAATAACTTTACTGCATGTAGTAGCAAAAACTGAAAAGACTATTATTGTTGGATCTAGGCCTGGTTTCAAGAGAATTAATACAATCTGAAATATTTATTTCATGGCTGCGTGGGTTTACTCCGGGTACTCCGGGTTAACCCTGTTAGGTTAATTGGTATCTATAAAAGTGGCCCTTAGTGTGTGTGTGTGTGTGTGTGTGTGCCCTACTATGAATTGGTGCCCTGTCAAGGGTTGTTCCTGCCCTTGTGCCCAGAGTTGCCAGTTGGGCACTGGCTGGTTCAGTTATTTAAAATATGGTACTGGAGAACATTTTGTTAACATCTTTTAAATCTCTGTTTTTATAGATTTATTTTAATTTGAAAGTTTTTTTGTCGCATGACCCTTGTAAGCCTTAGTACCTTGCTGATCTTGTAAGTATTTTAGTTTCTTTGGTCCTGTTGGTAAACATATTTAGGTTTGCTCTGCCAATTTTTATATATTAAATATATTCTTCTAGATATTTTTTGCTAGATACTCTTTTTATTTTTTGTTGTGTGTTTAATGACGATGCTG
This sequence comes from Parotocinclus haroldoi, assembly GCA_034779995.1. NCBI lineage: Eukaryota > Metazoa > Chordata > Actinopteri > Siluriformes > Loricariidae > Parotocinclus > Parotocinclus haroldoi. Next base: position 8,978 of record JAUZST010030683.1, on the reverse strand, counting down.
CTTCTGACTCTTCCCCTCAGGACAATAGGTGTATATTGACTGAAATATATGGCAAAAGTGGATAGACAAAGCTTTTGATCCTAGGTCAACACTATTACTTCTTGGTAAATATGGAGTTCAGTTGAAGCTGAAGTGAGAGGATTTGGCACAAAGAGACGTGACAGGCCTGTTGACAGACCGTGAAATCTCTCTCTGTCTTTCATTACAGCTGAAATTGTGTGAACTGTCAATGGCTCCATTTTGTTTCCCATCTTTTTTTCACTCTTGGCCTTACTGGATCGTTCTACTGTGGAACAACCAAAGATCACTCGTCAGACCTGTGCTCTGTTTATCCAGACCAGGATGATCCTTTGCTTATGGATTGTTCACTCATACTCACTCCCAGTCTTGGTTTAGAGCTCAAAGAAAAGCCACCCATCGTATTTTAACGCAGAACTGCTCTCTCTCGTTGGTGATTCTTAAGGTGCTGCAGACCTTTTGAGCTCCTCCTGCCACTTTGATCTCGTCTTGATAAGTCTGAGATTAACATTCACGTGTCCTGAGATGAAAAGAGAGCATCCTGGCAGAGCCTCTATAGCTTAAAATGAGTTTGTGCATCGTACCGTTGACTGATGGGATAGACCGACGGCGCTTTTGCAGAAAAGAGGCTTTTAAGCGTCCGATCGCTGAGATTGCAACGCCGTCATATCAGATGCTCTTTTTAATTTCTCTGGAAGATAATGATGTCTCTGGGCCCTTTTCGTTATGTCTTACAGAGTCCTTTGAGGTCCTAATTATGATATGTAGATAGGGGTTTAATAATTACGTACTCTGGTATCTGGTTGAAGCTGTGAATGTACTGGCTTTTGATGGGAAAGCCTGCTTACTCTGGCTTTTAATCATGCCGCGTCTATTTCAGAGTCTCCGGTTTGTGTCTATTGCCAGCAAAGGAGGAAGGAAAATCACCTACAGCTTAGCAAACTTGGTACATTTTTTTTGACCTCATTAACCACTTGTCAGCCTCTTTACGAACTTAATGAGGTGTGCTACAACAGTCCTAGTTGTGCAGGTGTTGTTTCTCATACAGCACCAACTACTGGAATAAGACGATGAAACATGGTGCGAGTCACCGGAGATTAGGCTGAACTTAAAGAGCTAGAGGCGGGTGAATAAAAGTTTAGTCTGTTCTCACACATTGACTTGACAAAGACCTATGCTGATTGTAGCATGTATGTTAAAAATTATATGAGTATTAGATGTAATGGTAGATATAATGTTAAAAGTTACACTGCTCACAACGGGAATTTTGAAATTACATTTCAAAGTGAATATGAAGCGATGAAAATAGGAAGGATTTGCTTCTATTTTATTAACCAAGACCATCAGAAAAGCGAATGAGAAAGTCAAAGAAAGTTCATTACGATTCTGTAAAAACTAAGCTATCGTGATTGAGTAGCAAGTGATATATTCATGGGGGTGAACAGAAGCAGGTCAAACTGGACGAGAGTGCCCCCACATTGACTGTTCAGTAGAGTGTATGATCATCCAAGACTGTCAAACCACACTGACAGCGACGGGGCATGGACAGGATCAAATTATCCAGCAGGTCTTGTGGGATCCTCTTTGTAATTTTTGTGAGCAGTGTATTATATTGATACATGTTCCACTTGGTTTGGTCACTTGTCCCAACAAGTGCAACTGTTTATTATGGGTTTGATGTCTTTTGGCGGGATCTGTTCTTTCTCTATGTCTAGGCACCCACAATGTTTTGGTATCAAACATAATATGATATATATAAAACATTTTTTATTTTATTTTTTTCACTGCTTCTAAATAAGTCTAGCAGCAGAGCTTGAGCTTCTGCTCAAAAGAATTGAGATTCTATAAAGACTGAGCTCTGTTTTGGATGACTTATCCCCTTTCTGCTGTCGACTGACCACTACTGCCGCTGATGTTTGCTTATCCTTCTTTGAGCCGTCTGTGTGTATACAGGAGAGCGCAAATGGAATCTTTCTCTGACGTCAGTGAATTTCTGTTGATGTGTGCTCGGGTACGTTGCCGGTTTCTTGCTGAGAGATATCCAAAACTCTATTTATCAGTTTGAGGTCCCAGGTAGGAATAACAATGGTATCCAAGTTATGGTTGTATTCACGGTCATAGGAGTAGACCCCTAGCTATAAACCAGTTCTATTTCCAGAGTGTAAACATCTATGTCCAACATACTGGGGATAAGCATCCAGCCTGTGAGCCTTCCATTTCAATGCGAACCCTTCGTCCAGCTCCCCTGTACGTTCGGGGAGAACTACTTTTTCCTTTGTTCCCCAAATTTGACCTAAACATTCCTAGAGTGTGAAACGCGTGATGATGCCCCCGACACACTGTATTAGTATTGTCGACTATTTTGGTAGTCGCTTTTCGTCGATTAATCGTTGCACCTTCTGAATCCATATACTGTACTGCCAGATACAGAAGCTAAAATACACCTTCAGTGACGCACGTTTGTTTGTTTATTTGGTTTATCTAATGTCACTATCAGCATCAGTGGCCACCTCAGTGCCACACACAAGGTTACATCTATACGCAAGGTTATCTCAAAACTACTCGCATACGTAAACGCTCAAGTCAACGCCAATTTAAAAGTAATGAATTAACTGAATGTCTTTGGACTGTGGAACGAAACCAGAGTACCCAGAGTAAACCCACGCAGACCCAGGACGACATGCAGACTATACACAGAACCAGACTACTCCAGCCTGGGATCAAACCAAGGACACCTTGCGGTGAGGCAACAGTGCTACCCACTGAGCCGCCGTGCTGCCCACAGTGACGTACGTAACAGCGTGAACTCTGGTGCAGAAGATATTATTAAACACAAAGCAGAAAAACGAGCATGCATCCATCAAACTATGGATGTCAAATAAGTTACTCAGTGCGAGGCCGTGAGTGTAGCGGGGCGTGTCAGGGCATGCATAGAGACCAACCCGTGTGCAGCTAGATTAGAGAGCTAGAGAACAGGGGATACGTCAAAATGAAATATCCCATAATGAAATATGGGATTTGTTTGTGTGTGTGTGAGTGTGTGTGTGTGTGTGCATATGCGTATCATAGCAACAGACTTCAACAACCGACACTCGAAAAGATTACCAGTTTCACACAGCACTGTTACATCACTCATAACCAAATTCAGAGAAAGCGGGACTGTGGACGACCGGTCATCGTCTGAAGAAGCGCTACCACAGCGTGTATGAGGAAAAAAACAAAACAAAAAAAAAGCCAGAGTCTTAACCGTACAGCTGCTAATTGATTCAAGAGCCAAACGATGGCACCTAGGCGGTGTTAGGACCTAAACGCCATTCGCTCTGTACATCACAGTGCACTAGAAACTTACACTAAAAAGCACACCAGCACTGCTTATTCATACGGGTACTCAGAATCAGTACTCTGCTAAGAATGCTTAGAGTATTAATACATCAGCACTTCTGCTTTTTACCTTCTTCTGAGAGCTGTCTGTCTTTGCTCTCCTGCTCCATCTGCTGGCACCAGGCATCCATGCGCCCCGTCTCGGCCTGCAGCAGTCTGAGGAAGCAGTGGCCGTCCCTGAGGCATGCCGCCGGAGCTTCGGGCTGCTCCGACGCTCCGTTCACGCTGGCGCTCTGGAGGGACGGAGGAGGAGGGGGTAGGGAGGACGGATCCAGGGCCGCGTCCACACACTCCGGTATGGAGCCGATGGCATCGGGCGTCTGAGTGCTGCAGGCGGCCGCGCAGCTCTCAGAAGGCTTTCCGTCGGTCCGATCTAGAGCCTCGGCGTCTGCCGTCTCCTGTCTGGACGCCATACTGCTGAAGCGACTCAGCCTGCAGACAGATGCGGGGAACGGTTTTTAAGGCTACGGTAAAGGCAGTCTTAGTAGGTACATTTTTTTTAGTTTATTTATTTATTTATTTATTTAAAAATCACACAGAATGCAGCAGAGGAGGAAGCGAAACCGGTGTAAAGGACAAAGGCAAATGCAAATCACTCAAATAAAAGATAAGAGACGGAGAGCTAGAGATGAAAATAAGAAGTGAATGAAATCTTTCTTCATCTCAGTTCTTGTCAGCGCAGAGCAGGTTCTAGAGCAGGTTCTAGAGCAGAAACAACTTCGTTTTGCAAACCTTAAACGGTGCTGCCTAGAACCCTGAAGAGCAGAAACTCTCTAAAAGGCTTAAAGCATGGCTTCTGTACATAAGTAAGGCTGATTGGAGTTACTGGTAGGGAACTGGAGCTGAATAAATACGTAATTTGTGTGTTATCAGGAGGAAGTCACGCTCGTGTTGCTCCAGGGGAACAAGTTTTGTCTGAGGCATCAGGAAATGCGGTTTAATGATTAATGGAAATGGTGTTGGAGGGAACTCACGGCCTGCCGTCCTCCACCTGCACTCCGATCGACTGGAACTTCGTAGTGGGAGTCTGTTCCTCTCTTAGCACGGGCTGAACACAGTCCACCTGCAGAACACACCCAGCAGAACTTTATGTATGTTTCATCACTTTGCAGACTGTACGTTACTCATGAGTAGAAGGTCATGCCCAGACAGGCAGCTTAATTCAGATTGTACAGTCTCAACGCTTTAAACCCGACTAAATTTACCCATCACATTTATTCTGGGATGGAATCAGGGCTGTGCCGGGGAAAGGAAAGAGACTGAAGCACTCTTTAAAATGTATTGCAACGATAATAAAACTCAAACGGTAATTAAAAGCACCGCTCGTTTGCTGCAGCCAGTTGGAGCAGCGGAAGATTATTAGTGAAAATAACGGCCGCGTGAAATCATTTCACAGTCTCCAGAGACGTTAGACAAACAATCTGATCACCTTTCACGGAATGTAAAAATGATTATGGATTTAAACCAAGTCACTCAAGAACAAACTAAAGAAGCTTCCGGTTTTCTGCTCAGTGTGTTCGAAGTTTTGGCCAAGCCCTTCATCAATATGGTAACTTTGTTTCAGATCAGTGACGAGTTAAGCTGCGTTTATGTGCGCTTACTAATCTGTTGTCTTATTAGGGACTGTGGTAGACTAGCGGTTAAAGTACTGGCCTCTGGACTTGATGGTCCAGGGTTCAAATCCCACCTCTGCCAAGCTGCCACAGTTGGGTCCTTAAGCAAGGCCCATTGGAAGACTGTATCAGTTGTAAGTCGCTCTGGATAAGGGCGTCTGCTAAATGCCGTAAATTTAAATCTGATCACAATCAGCTTCCTTTGCACAATCAGCTTATTTGATTGTTCAAGTGGCCAGGTAAACAGCATACTCCGATTTCTCAGATCGGATCGAGGTCTAGAATTCAAATTAAGAAATGCAATAATTTGATCCCAGTAATCGGATTTATTTGCACATGGATATCCTTGCTCTGATCTGAGTTTTCTCAGTGTGCACATGCACGCAAACGTAACCCGGGACAGTCTAGCAGAATCAACCGATGCTGCCAGGTCAGGTAATTCTAAGAGACTTTGCTTCTTGTTACCATAGACCCAGTGCTTGTTTCACTCGTGGGATCTGGCAATCCTGAAACTGAATGCAGCATTAGCAGACTCAGAAATGCAATATACACTCAACTAATTTACTTATTTAATTATCAAAGCGCCGCAACTCACATCCTCCTGTGAGATTAATGGCTGGTTGTGGAAATACGATTGTTATCCGATTATCCAAAGTGCGTGTATACTTGACGATTTTCTGCACTTATTGACTTACTGGGTGCATGCAAATACACTCAGTTTCTTCAAATATATAAGGTTGTTTAATTAGAAAACTGTAGCACAATCAAGTCAGTCCTGAGTGTCAGAGTGTACTGAGCGCCAGTTCCACACATTTTACTGCTTACCTCAGTAGCTATTGTGTCAAATTAGTCCGTGTTCTACATGTGCAGAACACAGAAATTTTAACCAACAGTAAACCTACAGCAAGGTTATCGGTTTATTCAAGCGGTCATGTATACCGCATTCTCTGATCTAGAAAATTAATTAAGAAATCCGATAGGGAGAGCTGGATTTTAGTCCAATTTCTGACACACCCTTCTTATTCCCACACCCCCATTTCAAAGAGCGTTCACTTTGTTCACTGCGCGCAGAGTGTTGTTGCGGAAGCAGCTAGCGGACTTAACCACGGTTGCCAGGTCTTCTCTTGGGCTTCTTCCATAGACCTAATGCTGATATCTACAGCAGGATCTGGCAACTCTGAACTTAAATGCAGTGTCTGTGCAAACATAGGGTTAACTTTTTCAAACCTGGAGCATTGCAAACAACTAAGTTCACCTTACAAACCAAACCACTAATAAGCCTCTGAGTGTCAATTAGACAACTTCCACCTTCAAATCCTACTTGCAGTCTTAAAATTCTACCAGGAGCAATACCATTCTGTGATTTGAAAAAAGAAAAAGAAAAAGAAAAAAAAAGAACAAGAAATAGAATCCCTACCAGATCCTCATGACAGTAACCAGGCCAATAAAGCAGCTTAAAAGCACACTGCTGACATTTGATCAATTTTAAGGATGTACCATTGTTTCTCCAGGGAACCACAGACACCTTCACTGCCAGCAAAAGCCTCACTAATTTAATGTCTAAACCTGGAGGAAGTACGCAGCAAGGGCTCATTACTGGCATCTTTAATGTGAAACGTCTCGCACTTTTGCACTCGCACAGATTTAGCCCTCTTCTTATAAAACTATAGCGCGTGTGCAGCTAATTTCAAATGGCTCCACAGGTGAACTCGTAACCTGGGCGGGGCACCGGATGATCCCTCAAAGGGGGTTGCTGTCACATTGCTGGGGCTCCCAGCTCTCTGAGATGGCCAATTATTTGTCTCAGTACCATGATACTGAAAAACCAGACCTTGCCCTAGGTATATTGTAACATACGCCTGCCCAGTGGTTTCATTCTTTCTGGCTCAAGGGCAGAACAAGGGGCAAGGGGTGGGCCCCAAAAACAGTGGCTCCAGTACCCGTGACCCACCTGAAGGGAGCATGGCATCCCTTTCTTTTACATACCCACTCCATATCATTGTCATAGAGGCCCAAGCCTATCACAGGGTGGAATCATATGATAAACTTCAACCTGAGCGTGCAGGGACAACCTTAAAGCATTTCTCAGTTGAAGGTCTTTCACACTAAGAGTACTTGAGTGACTGAGCTGAAGGCAACTGGACTTGTTTTTTGGCTCCTGAAGACGTTCCACCTCTCATTCCAAATGCGTCTACAGTAGAAGCTCTTGGGACTACCACATATGTAACCCTACAGGGCCTGTCGCCTTATATGGGGTTGTCAACCGAGAGTCCTTGACTCATCCTGTCCACAGGTGAGTCGCTAAGATCCCAGGGGCCAAGGTGTGACCTGTTTGCGAGTCGCTGCTCAACCCTGGCATTGTGTATTGTTAGAGTCACACGGGTCGAGGTGCGAATGGGAGTTAAACTGTGTAAGAAGGGATCTCAAGACCACTTTGTAGGTGGCTGATAACTGGTGACGTTACCAATCCCCCCCCCCCTCCCTTTTATTCAATAATGTTAGTTCTCGTATGAATAGGTATTCTAAACATCTGAAATTCCCATCAGCTTCTTTCACTGAAGAAGCCTTTCTGATGTGTCCAGTTGCCTTCAGCTCAATCGCTCAAGGCTACCACCTCATCCTCATCCTCATCCTCATCCTCAACAACAACAACAACAACAACAACAACAACAACAACACGTGTGCACTCACCTGGATGCCGATGGATGAGAGTTTCCTCCTGGGGCCGCCTTGAGGCCCGTCCTGAGTGAAACCGATGGCGACAGTTTGGGTCTCCCGGGTAGGGGGTGGAGGAGGGGGGCTGCTCACCCTCGCACTGGGGACAGGCACAGGGATCTGGGGCACCAGGGACACGGGGACCTTGGCCAGGCTACCAGTCCTCGAGCTAGTGGCGCTGTCTGAGGAGTTGCTGCACCCTGATTGGCTGTTGGCCTCGCTGCGCTGCTCCTGGCTCTCCAAGTAGGTGTCCTGCGCCGACTCGGTGCTGCTCTGCACCGTCACCGAGATGAAGGGCTTGGAGGCGGAGCGAGGCGGAATCGGGGGAGGAGTCTTACGACAGGCTAGGGGAACGAAACGATCGAAGGTTTTGATCAGAACGCATCTTTGTTGAATAGAGATGCTCATTAAGTTCGTTATCTACAAGGCTACTTATCCGTTATTCAGGGTAGTAAGAACCTCCCCAGTTCCACAGTACAGTTGAACTTTCTAAAAGTCTCACGTATCATGAAGCCTCGAGTCACCTTGGAGTAGGACCTCATGAAAACATTCTGAATGGCCATTTCCTGTCTCCATCATGCTCAGAGAAGCACCGTCGAACACATTGTGCAACAGACCCGATGCCAGGCTGAGCCCTGCTTTGGGCTCGAAGCCAAGGATGAAACAAAAGTGAGCATTTAGAGTCTCTGAATAGCTCGCGTGCCTGGCATAGACGCGCATTATGGGAAAGTGGATAAGCATGCCGCGTCGTAGTCGCGGCTACACAATTAAGAGCTTTGCAGAGTGCTTCACTCAGTGCGCTAGCTCATGTAGGCCGCTAATAACCATTCTGAATGGATTATTACCCCTGTAAGTAGGATTCATCACTCGTTTTAGGAAAAAACTAAAACTTGCATGCATGCAAGGACTGTAAAAATAGGATGCCTGCATAATTCATGGTGCTACAAAGAGACGACGTCGATTGATTCTCCAGTTGCAATAAATGCGCGCAAGAACACTGCGTTTTGATGCCAGGTTTCATTAAGTCTGGCATCAGAAGTTCTAGAACCAATATTTTTTATTTATTTAACATCTGCATTACCGTCCGTGAAACAGGACGTTATACGAAACGGACGTCGACCAGGCATCATCGTAGGCCCATTGCTTTTTTTAGGCTACTGTCATTTAACTATAAAGGGTATTTTCCCATTACAACAGGACAGTCTTTTTGTACTACATAAAAATTTCCAGTATTCTAGTCCTGTTCTAATA